>OVBB01000937.1:0-17039 GCA_900406415.1 Isatis lusitanica
TTCTTTTGATCGTAATGAAATGTTTTATGGTAGCGCTCCATTAGAGAATGGACTTTATATGCTTAACCTATATTTTCCTGTCTATAACATAAGTACCAAACGGTTAAGAACCAATGACTCGAACCCCAATTTTCTCTGGCATTGTCGTTTGGGCCACATCAATGAGAAAANTTTTGAATCATTTGAGAAGTGTGAATCCTGCTTATTGGGCAAAATGACAAAGACCCCTTTCAAAAATTTCAATGAAAGGGCTGGTGATCTGTTGGGCCTTATACATACCAATTATGTGGCCCAATGAGTATTAGTGCTAGAGGAAACTTTCAGTACTTCATCACGTTTACTGATGACTTCAATAGATTTGGTTATGTCTACTTAATGAGACATAAATCGGAATCCTTTGAAAAGTTCAAAGAGTTCCAGAATGAAGTACATAACCAACTTGGCAAAAGTATCAAAGCTCTTCGATCAGATCGCGGAGGTGAGTACTTAAGCCAAGAGTTCAGTGATCATCTGAGTGATTGTGGAATTGTTTCACAACTCACTCCTCCTGAAACACCACAGTGGAGCAGTGTGCCTGAAAGGAGAAATCGGACTTTATTAGATATGGTCCGATCGATGATGAGTCAAGTAGATCTCCATTGTCCTTCTGGGGATACGCTCTAGAAACATATGCGTTTACGCTGAACAGAGTTCCATCAAAATTAGTTGAAAAGACGCCATATGAGATGTGGACTGGAAAAGTTCCAGTCTGTCTTTTCTTAAAATTTGCAGTTGTGAAGCTTATGTCAATTGGTTGCTATCTGATAAGCTTGCACCCAAATCTGATAAGTGCTACTTCGTTGGTTATCCTAAGGAAACCAAGGCTTACAACTTTTACAACCGATCCGAGAACAAAGTGTTTGTTGCTCGGAATTGTGTTTTTCTTGAGAGAGAATTTCTTTCCAAGAATAACAGTGGGAGTTGAGTACAGCTCGAAGAAATTCAAGAATCACATGAGCCTGCTCAACCTGTCCAGGAAGAGCAGCGGCAGGATCTACAAAGAGTTGTAGAATCCGCGCATGTGGTGCCTGAAGTTCGCAGATCCGAACGGATTCATCACGAGCCCGAGAGATATGGATTTCTCGTGACTAACTGTAATGATCTGTTGATCATTAACAGTGACGAACCTGCGACTTTCGAAGAAGCAATGATGGGCCCTGACTTCAAAAAGTGGCTTAAGGCCGCTGAATCCGAAATGGCTTCCATGTCATAAATATGAACTTTGGGTGATTTACCTGATGGTGTAAAAGCCATTGAGTGTAAATGGGTATCCAAGAAGAAGATCGATGTGAATGGAAACGTTCAGATTTACAAAGCTAGGTTGGTGGCAAAAGGTTTCAAACAAGTTCATGGTGTTGACTATGATGAAACCTATTCNATCCAAGAAGAAGATCGGTGTGAATGGAAACGTTCAGATTTACAAAGCTAGGTTGGTGGCAAAAGGTTTCAAACAAGTTCATGGTGTTGACTATGATGAAACCTATTCCCTAGTCGCTATGCTTAAATCTATTCGGATTCTCCTAGCAACAGCCGCTCATCATAATTATGAGATTTGGCAAATGGATGTGAAAACAGATTTCCTTAATGGGATTCTGGAAGAGGATGTGTACATGACACAACCTCCAGGTTTCATTGATCCTAAAGCTGCTGGGAAGGTATGCAAGCTTCATAAATCTATTTATGGATTGAAGCAGGCATCTCGGAGTTGGAACCTTCGTTTTGATGAAGCAGTTAAAGAGTTTAACTTCATCAGAAACGAAGAGGAACCTTGCGTTTACAAGAAGACTAGTGGGAGCGCAGTTGCATTTCTTGTGCNGGCTGTATATAGATTACATACTTCTCGTTACTTCAGTCCGTAAAGGATTGGCTCGGAAGTTGTTTCTCGATGAAAGACATGGGCGAAGCCACCTATATTCTTGGAATAAGAATCTATAGAGATAGATCAAGGAAGCTAATTGGATTGTGTCAGGACACTTATATCGATAAGGTTCTACACAGGTTCAATATGCATGATTCGAAGAAGGGTTGCTTCCGATGCCTCATGGCATTAATCTCAGCAAGAAGCAGTGTCCTTCGACACCTGTTGAGCGAGAGCGTATGAGTACGATTCCATTTGCTTCTGCGATAGGATCCATCATGTATGCCATGCTCTGTACTCGTTTAGATGTTGCTTGTGCGTTAAGCATGACGAGTCGATACCAATCAGATCCCGGTGAGAATCACTGGACTGCCGTCAAGACAATCCTGAAGTATTTGAGAAATACTAAGGATAAGTTCTTAGTGTATGGAGTTAGTGACTGGCTATACGGACGCTAGTTTTCAGACAGATAAAGACGATTTCCGATCACAATCTGTTTACGTCTTCTGTCTAAATGGAGGTGCAGTCAGTTGGAAGAGTTCCAAGAAGAGCACCGTGGCGGACTCCACGACCGAGGCTGAATACATCACTGCTTCTGAAGCGGCAAAAGAGGCTGTTTGGATTAGAAAGTTCATCACTGAACTTGGTGTGATTCCTAGCATTTCTGAGCCTGTGGCTTTGTTCTATGACAACAATGGAGCCATAGCTCAGGCAAATGAGCCCAGATCACACCAGAAATCCAAACACATAGAAAGGAGATATCATTTAATTCGTGATATCATTAAGAGAGGTGATGTGAAGATCAGCAGAGTTCCGACAGATGAGAATGTTGCTGATCCTCTGACTAAGCACTCCCACAGCCTAAGCATGAGAGTCATGCTGCTATGATAGGCATTAGATTGTAATCTTGTTTTTAGTGGGAGTTATCTTATTTATGTTTTGATGTTCATGTTAACATACATTTGGTTATGTTTTATTTAATGAAATTGTTTCAGTTTTATTTAGTTATTTTATTAAATAATAGTCCAAAAGTAATTTATGGCATTCTTATAGATTATCAAATAAGTGATTTGATCATGAAACTCTATAAGTGATAGATGACATAAATTATCTGTGTCCATAGTCAAGGTTATTAAAGTTGGACATTAATAACTGCGAGAGACTAGTATGTGAGGTGACTGATGACTAAGTTTCATGGAGTCATTAATAGGAGTATTAAAGTCAATCATATAGATATGTGTTAGAGAACACATGATCGGACTTGACCCGCTAATGAGAACTCTACAAGTTTGTTATATGAGTGTCATAAGAGTTTCTCATTGCGACTATAGAGTATAGTCCTTAAGACCTGACTTAATCATGTTTTCTTACATATGAATTGGTATGTTTTGACCCTGTCAAACGTCAGCTGTAAATGGTGACTATAAAGGCATTGATTGGACATATTATGAAGTGTGTATGGAACAGGGATGGAACAAGATGGAATTGGTCCCTCCCATATAACGGGAGATAAATATCTTTGGGCCTATCGAAGATTTGATACTGAAGATGCGTGGCTGCGCTCAAATGAGTTGAATGTCAATTGTTTGTTTTTCATCAGTATAAATCGGAGTTTGATAAACATGGTCTGGTTGATTAAGGATAACACGAGTTCTTGCCTTATGCCAAATCGAGATATAGAGACGAAGGGATTAGCGAATAGTTCATTCTAGTACAAGTGGGAGACTTAAGAGAATGTCCTGAAATCATACTTGTATTTACTCTAGTAGAGTCAAGATGTCGAGATAAGACAATCATATGATATTGGACGGTTATAATGTTTTGCTTGAAGCCGCTTATAACTTATGAGTTATGAACTCATTACCATTATCATATGATCCTATAGGGTCACACACCTAAGCAAACTGGATAATATAAATTAAGTTTAATCAGTAGAAGTACTGATAAGATCAATGTATATAAGATATATTGGCCAGCCGCCCACTATCGTTGTCAGGCCGCCCACGATCATTGTCCAGCCGCCCACGATCGTTGGCAAGTAGCCCACGATCATTGTCCAGCCGCCCATGCACACAGGCCAGAAACCGGCGGCTGGACATCAAAACTAAAACCGGCGGCTGGAGACTTGAGGAAAAAACGGGCGGCTCGGTCTCAGAAGTCGTAAAACGTTCGGAACACTATTCACGCGAAAAACAGTTAAAACACTGTTCATGAAACACTATTCATCTCGAGAAAAAGTTAACCGAAAAATCAATTTAAGCATAATCAAGATCCGATTTAGTATTCATCGGTTACTATTTGAGGATTACTATTCATCAGTTACTATTCACGGTTTACTGTTCATCGGGCACTGTTCATAAAAAGTCGAGCAGGGCCAGGATCAGACTATGTGACGGATTGATGAAGGTTTCGGGGCAGGAATCGGGCCCAAAAGACTAGGTCGGCGGCTGAAAGGAAGGAATATACATGCTTGTACTAGACTAAGATCATCCCAATCCGAGTATTAGTGCTTTAGCATTATAAGACTTTTTCATGGTTTTGCTAATATTCTTGTACTTCGAAATATCATCTAATAAAATCATCTTTTCATTTTTTTTCATCTTTGGTCCTTTAGTTCTTTTAACATAGAATTTTCGAGCCCCCATAAAATATAAGTTTAGACAGTGTGAGTTTCGGCTCTCACAGTTTTTCCCTAAGGGTGTTTAAGACCATTCCTAGATGTTGAGCATGTTCACTCGAGGTGTTGCTATAAATCAGAATGTCATCCAAATAGACCTAACAAAAACAACTATGAACGATCTAACCACATAATTCATCAGTCTCATGAAGGTACTTGGTGCATTTGTCAAACCGAAGGGGATGACTAACCACTCATACAAATCGTGCTTAGTCCTAAAGACTGTTTTCCACTCATCTCGCTCTTTCATTTTAACCTGGTGGTAGCCACTCTTAAGGTCTATTTTCGAAAGAAAAATGACCGTTAATGCTCATCTAGTATAGCGTCTAACCTAGGGATTGTATGCCGATACTTTACCGTAATGTTGTTGATGGCTTGGCACTCTACGCACATTCTCCGGCTGCCATCTCTCTTCAGGACCAACAAGACTCATACTCTTGCGGATGTACCCCTTCTGATGTGCAACTCCTTTGTCTCCATGGGATTGATGTACCCAGACAGGGTAGGTAAGGAGGCTCATGGGACCAAATCGATTTGATGATCAATCGCACGGATTGGTGGTAGTCGCGAGGGGTTGTCTTCAGGTAAGACATCTTCAAATTCCTGCAAAATGTTGTTAACTTCACTCGGGATGTCAGGTGCAAGGTCAGAAGATAACATTAGTGTTTCCTTAAAGTTAAGTAGAATCGGTGACTGATGAGAAAACAAATATTCTTTTACCTGAATTGAGTTAGGGTAGTAGTTGGTTTTCCTTGGTTTGGCCTACTCCTTTTTTCTCTCCTGTTCGCGGTTCCTTTTGAATTGAACGTGATCTTGATGAAATTCCTTTGGTGACAAAGGGGCTAATGGGAACTTTTTTTCCTTTGTATTCAAATAAGTGCATGTTTGAGAATCAATCACGGATGGCACGCTTGTCAAAAACTTCGCCGCGAACCTTCTTGCCATTGTTTTGCAGTTTTGGTCAATGGCCTTTGGCCTTGTGGAAGGTGCAGTAAGCTTTCTCGTCGTAGCCCATGCGAGTCTAGGTGTTCCACGATCCTTTCTCGCGTCCGGCTTCCTCATGAGGCCTTTCAGTGCTTACATGGTTGTTGTGGGCTCTGCCCGTGTTCATCTCTTAGATGCCGCTGCTTCGCCCGCTCCACCTTTCGGTAACCTGCGCTGTTCTCTCCGCCGACTGCCTTGGCAGTTGATGCTTTTTCGTCAGGGACTTCATATCCTATTCGTGGATCACAAAGTCAAGATGTGATGAAAGGTGTCTTGGATGGTTACTGACGGACGTAAAGTGATTACTTCTCGATAACGGGAGATGTACCATATGGACTTCTTTAATGTGTCTATTGCGGCATTATTGCTCAAGACGTCAACCTTTGACACTTTTGTCATTAGTTTTTCGATGAAGTCGTGGAGGTTTTCGCTCGGTCCTTGGGACAGCGAGTAGAGATTTGTGTCGAACGTCGACTGGGTTGTGAATAGCGAGTAGTGTTTTAAGAAGGCTGAGGACAGCTGGTAGAATCTGTCGATTGAGTCTCTCTCCAAGCCCGAAAACCACGTCTAGGCCTGCTCGATGAAGAGGAAGCAGAATCCAGTGTCCCTTTCTTCATTCTTAAACCTTGCTCTACCCATGGCGATCCGGAAAGCCATCATGTGGGCATTCGGGTCCTTCGCTCCGTCGTAGAAGGAGATTTGGGTCTTTCCTGAATCGGAAAGCTTCACGTTCCTGATCTTTGATGTAAATGTGACTTTATGGGTCTCTTTTAGGACTCGATCAATCTCGAGTGCCGCGCTGATCGCCTTGTGGACTTGTGACTTTACTTCCTTCATTTGGCTCTTTGTGAGGTCTAGCTGGGCTCGGAGCTCGTCCATTTCACTCTTCCGGCTTGTAGGATGAGGTGCTCGCCTTTTCTCACTCTTCGGCTTGTGTATGTTGTTCAACCCAGAGCAGGCTTCCGTCTTCTTCGGCGAGGTCTCTTTCTTTTTAGTCCATCTCGTCTTCATCTTTTCCGCCTTTGTTTGCGGTGGTCCTTCCATTTTCGTCAGTGATCGCCGTCGAAGCTGGCTGTTCGGTTTTTTTTCCTTGCGGCGCTCTTTCGTTGCAATGGTGGCTGGTCTGCAGCAATCTATAGACATGTACCAGGACGAAGTTTCTATGGACCATGTCGTGTACCGTTTTGACCCGCGGTCGCCCGGAGAAGCATTGAAGTTAGAACCTCGACCCAACGACCAAATCACTCGACCATATGGAGTTATTCCCTGACAAACAAGGCAAAATACAACTTCGGATCAGCTTAGAATCAACTTGGCCCGAGGGGATGTTCATGGCCTTTCCCGGGAACTTGATCGTACCACCGAGCCAGCCGCACCTGACCACCAAACGACCGACCCGTTGGACTTTTCTCTCGACCAGAACTTCAAGGATAAACTCATTTTGCTTATTGAAATGTTTGAATGTGAGAAAGATCAAATGGGCCGTGTGAGGCAAGAAGTGACCGTTGAAGACTATGTGGGCATGGTCCGGATTGACACTTGTACTGAACCAATCCTTTCTTCATCAAGCAGTTTCATACAAGGAGCTGAACACACCATTAAGACATGCCAAATGAGAAGGACAGTCCGAGAAGTCAATCCAAAGAGTGATTCCCCGAAGTCACGACCAAATCACTCGACCATCTGGATTTATTCCCCGACAAACATGGCAAAATACAACTTCGGATCAGCTCAGAATCAACTTGGCCCGAGGGGATGTTCATCGCCTTTCCCTGGAACTTGATCGTACCACCGAGCCAGCCGCACCCGACAACCAAACGACCGACCAGTTGGACTTTTCTCTCGACCAGAACTTCAAGGATAGACTCATTTTCCTTATTGAAATGTTTGAATGTGAGAAAGATCAAATGGGTCGTGTTGTAGCAAGAAGTGACCGTTGAAGACTTTGTGGGCATGGTTCGGATTGACACTTGTACCAAACCAATCCTTTCTTGATCAAGCAGTTTTGTACAAGGAGCTGAACAGATCATCAAGATATGCCAAATGAGCTGGACAGTCCCAGAAGTCAATCCAATCTTTTTATTCTCAAAACCTGTATCATAATCTTTCTATTTTATCACTTAAACCTAAAGTTATTTGTTTTGTTTAAATACTCTGAAACTCATTTCATAAACACTTAAATGATTTTGTTATTTTCTTTCTCTTTTGGCGATAATTCTCTTTGTTCTTCTTGAACATTTTTCGTTGCTTGGTGTGTCATATCCTTGCAGCAACCTCCCTTCTTGGACTAGTGAGTCATATCCAGCAACAAGGAGTGGGAAATATCGGTGGCCAATCCGCAATCATAGTGTGATCCCCTCTTTCCATCAAACTCCAAGTCGTTTGTCCTTGTGAAGGATCGGAGTTCATCTATCTGTTCTTATCGGTTGAGTGATCCATATCCAAGTGCATCTAAAAGTGGTATCGGAGCCACTCTTTCGGTATCAAAATCTCTAATTCTCATCTTGTTTTTATCATTGAAAACATTTCCGACAAAAAAAAAAAATATAATTCTTCTCAACCTTTTTCAATAAACAGGGAATTTGGGCTGTCTATCTCTCTTTTTCATAGGACCTTGCACTGGAGCTTCCGAGTGATATTAAAGCCATTTTGTAGGAGTATTCAGATGTGTTTCCTAATGAAAACACCAAGGGCACCAGTTAGAGGCATAGAACACCAGATCGATATTGTTCCCGGAGCCACTCTCCCAAACCGACCTGCTTACCGAACTAATCCAGTGGAGACAAAGGAGCTTCAAAAGCAGATTGATGATTTGCTTGACAAAGGAATCATCCAGGAAAGTCTTAGTCCTTTGCCGTACCAGTCCTACTCATACCAAAGAAGGATGGAACATGGCGTATATAACACCCCCGAACCGGACTAGGAAGGATTGGCCGAACAACAATCAAACAAGAACATGCACGACAAACCACAAACCTAAACCGATCCGCAGATGCCATAAGTCAAGGTTAATCAGATAGTCCAGCCCGTCCCAGAGGTCACTGAGCTTAAGGCCAGTCCATCCGACTAACTTCGATACCTCTCGACCTTGGCCTAAGGCTTTTCAACCCGTACCTCTGTCTCGAGTTGTGTTAGCCCTGACAAGACTAATATCAAAGAGCCAGCTTAAGTTCACAAAACATTTCCTTTATTTATTCTTTAAACATCCAAACATAATTTTACAAACTAAAATCAAGCAGCGGCCGCATTCAAAAGCCAACAAAAACTAGAGACTTAACATACTTTCTTACAATGCGTCTTTTGCAAAAAGTAAAGTAAACTACTTCCGGCTGTCCTACGTTCCGCCACTCAATCTACAAGCTACTCAAGGGTTACCTGCAAGAGGGGTAGGAAAAAGGGGTGAGTAATCGGGATGATTATTCAGTGAGTCCGAGACAAAAACAATTCCCAACCCAAACCTAAACAAGCAATCAACGAGATAATCAATCAATCATGCAAATAGCCGAAGCAACAGAATTTAAAACCACATGCCAACACCATAATCCTTCACACACATGCCGTATCCCTCCCCGTGAACCACTCCAGCACTTATTCTCACAAAGACAAACAAGTCGGAACTTCACCACACCAAAACCGAACACCAGCAAATGACTCAATGTATATTCGGCCCGGCTCCGTCTCAATACGGAAGCCATCTCATACCCGTCAGGTATACTCGGCCCTAGGCTGCAATCCCGTATCTTCGAGTCTTCCCTTCTACCTTTCAGTACATTCGATACCGTTGAAGAGGGGATACGGACATGCCACCACAACACAACCCGTGGATTACACTCCACCACAAACAAAACCCGTGGATTACACTCCACCACAAACACAACCTGTGGATTACACTCCACCACAAACACATCCTGCAATATACGTTAGTTCAACAAATCCGGATCCGGGATAACATAACCTGAGCGCACCGCGGCACCCAGAGTTACATCACGCCTGTAACACCCCCGAACCGGACTAGACAGGACTGGCCGAACGACAATCAAACAAGACGCGGCACCCAGACTTACATCACGCCTGTAACACCCCCGAAACGGAGTAGACAGGACTGGCCGAACGACAATCAAACAAGAACACGAACGACCAAACCCTCATCATAACCCGATCCGCAGATGCCACAAGCCGGGGTTAACTAACAGATCGGTTCATTCCGGAAGCCAATCCAAAAACAGAACCATTCCGTATGTTAACTCCGGACACCTCTCAACCGCGGCCTAAAGCTTTTCAACCCATACTTTGGTCTCGAGTTGTGTTAGTCCGGACTAGACTAATATCATTATGCAAGCCAGGTTTGTAAAAACATTCCTTTTTATTCATATAATTCTGAAAACATGTTCTTACAAACTTGTATATATCACTGTGGCCAAGTCCTAGTGCCAAAAGATATAATACATACTTTAACAACAAACCAGTTTTACAAAAGCCAAGCAAAAACTACTTCAGTGCCCTAACTTTCCGCGCCACTCCTACTGGTTACATGCGAGAGAGGAGAAAGGGGTGAGTAATTGAAATGATTACCCAGTGAGCACATAGCAAAACAATGAATATAACCAGCCCAGAATCCCAAACATGCATCACAAAAGAAAGCAAACGATAAATCATTCAAATATTTGGAGAAAGAGAAAGATAAATAGCTGAAGCATTCAATTTTACTAAACCATATGCACCAACACCACACTCCTCCACATTGCGTAGGAACTGAGATCTCATCAGTGTGCCGGCCAATTCCCCTTCTCGTGAACACCCTGCACTTGATTATCACAAAGACCATCAAGCTGAAACATCACACAGCGAAACTGATCCCCGATAAACTCACGGTTCATCTCGGAACCGAGCCCCGATAAACTCACGGCATCTCGGCGGGATTCTGACTATCTACGACTATCCCTTCCGCTCATCTGGGCCAGATAAACTCACAGTGCACCGATGGGATTCCGACTATATACGACTATCCCTTAACTATCCCGTCGGATAGTGCTCGGCCCTAGGCTGCAATCCTCTCTCTCCGAGTCTTCTTACCGATAAACTCAAGATAAGGAAAGCGGGGAATCCGACCACACTGTCCTCAAACCATGTAGGATAAACCCACCTACATGATCCGCACTTAACCACACACTAATCACCAAACCAGTCCACCAAGCCAATTTTATCCACTGAAACGAAGCCACCAAGACCACCAATGTCTATCCGCCAAACCACTAAGACCACCAATCCACCAAACCGCCAAGTTTTAGTATTAGGATAAGGGTTGTGCACTGGATCTACGATCTCGGCAGCCTTTATACCATACTCGCCATTAACCGCCAAAATACCAATTGCCATTACATGTCCATTTCACGCTTCACCACAAACACATCCTGCAATATACGTTAGTTCAAGAAATCCAGATCCGGGATAACATAACCTGAGCGCACCGCGGCACCCAGAGTTACATCACGCCTGTAACACCCCACAAACCGGACTAAACAGGATTGGCCGAACAACAATCAAACAAGAATACGAACGACCAAACCCTCAGCCTAACCTTATCCGCAGATGCCACAAGCAAGGGTTAACTAACAGATCGGTTCATTCCGGAAGCCAACCCGAAAACAGAACCATTTCGTATGTTAAGTCCGGACACCTCTCGACCGCGGCCTAAGGTTTCTCAACCCGTACTTTGGTCTCGAGTTGTGTTAGTCCGGACTAGACTAATATCATTAAGCAAGCCAAGTTTGTAAAAACATTCCTTTTTATTCATATCATTCTGAAAACATGTTCTTACAAACTTGTATATATCTTTGTGGCCAAGGCCTAGTACCAAAAGAGATAATACATACTTTAACTACAAACCAGTTTTACAAAAGCCAAGCCAAAACTACTTCGGTGCCCTAACGTTCCGCGCCACTCCTACTGGTTACCTGCAGAGAGGGAAAATGGGTGAGTAATCGAAATGATTACCTGGTGAGCTCAGAGCAAAACAATGAATATAACAAGCCCAGAATCCCAACACATGCATCACAAAAGCAAGCAAACGATAAATCATGCAAATAGCCGAAGCAAGAGAAAGATAAATAGCTGAAGCAAGCAATACTACTAAACCATATGCACCAACACCACAGTCCTCCACACTCGTTCTCACAACGCTCACACACTTGCGTAGGAACTGAGATCTCATCAGTGTGCTGACCAGTTCCCCTTCCCGTGAACACCCTGCACTTGATTATGACAAAGTCCATTAAGCCAGAAAATCACACAGCAAAACAGATCCCCGATAAACTCACGGTTCATCTCGGAACAGAGCCCCGGTAAACTCACGGCGCATCTCGGCGAGATTTCGACTATCTACGGCTATCCCTTTCGCTTATCCGGGCCCGATAAACATACGGTGCACCGGTGGGATTCTGACTATATACGACTATCCCTTACCTATACTGTCAGATAATACTCGGCCCCAACCTGCAATGCCCTGTCTCCGAGTCTTCTTACCAATAAACTTACGATAAGGAAAGCGGGGAATCCGACCACTCTGTCCTCAAACCATGTAGGATAAACCCACCTACATGATCTGCACTTAACCACACACTAATCACCAAACCAATCCACCAAGCCAATTCGATCCACCGAAACCAAGCCACCAAGACCACCAAGGTCCATCCGCCAAACCACCAAGACCACCAATCCACCAAACCGCCAAACCGCCAAGTTCAGTATTAGGATAAGGGTTGTGCACTAGATCTACGATCTCGGCAGCCCTTATACCATACTCGCCATTAACCGCCAAAATACCAATTGCCATCACATGTCCATTTCACGCTTCACCATCAACTCATGTTCACGGTTCCAACACCTTCAAACCGTGAACCTACTTCACCGTGGTACTCCTGCATAACATATTAGACCATGTACCATGGGAAGAACCTGCAACGTTAGCTACACACATAATCGGAAAAGCATAGTCCATGGAGCATGGCTCTCGGTTCTATACCCTAGCGATCTCATTCATCACATCAACATGCACCAAGACTAACGAATAAATCGTCCAAGCATGCAATTCAATCACCAAGCTCAGATCACACATCACACAATCCACGGTTCACACAACAATAAATTCCACTGCGACTAGATCCATAGTACAACGCTAGCCCGTCCACATCGGGAATCGTCACGTTATAGTAAGAATCATAATCAACGATGGGCTACTATCCCCGAACTCACCTTAAACGAAGACCAAGGCTTAGGCTTCTAGCCTGCTACCGCTCCTAGCTCCAGGTTTAGACTTCCCATGGTTGATTTCCTCACAACTCACTCTTTTTCTCTCTCGGTTTATAACTCTTTTCTAGTAAGGCAAGGGGAAAAACGAAATTTCCAAAGGGGAAAAAGCTGTGGAGGTCTGAGAGTATTTATACTCTCTTCGAATTGGCAGGGAACAAGCATTACTCAGATCACGCCATCTCAAGCCTTGGGACACATGGCCTTTCCTTCCAAGTTAAGCATCCAACACCTCCAGCTTCTGCAGGCGGTGGCTCTAAACATCTGGACGCTAAGTCACTGCTCCTAGGCTTCATTAGTCACCCCTTGGTGTCAGAAAAGCTATGGCCCAAACGTAACCACAAAACTTACTCCCTTGGACTCATTAGGCTAGATTTGTCTCTTCTCGCACCTCTNGTTCATTAGTCACCCCTTGGTGCCAGAAAAGCTATGACCCAAACGTAACCACAAAACTTACTCCCTTGGACTCATTATGCTAGATTTGTCTCTTCTCGCACCTCTTCAGAGTCTGATACGTATCTTGTGTTTCCACCATCCAAATGGTGCTCTGTTTCTTTCTGAATACTCCTCCAGGTGTAGTTAACATCTTCACAAAACTTCACCGCATTTGGATAGGTGATGCTGCTGCTTTGACTTAATCTTCTGAACTTATCTCATCTCGGTGCTCTTTGGCGTTTTCCTCATAACTTTCGCGTCCATCGTCCAAAAATGGATTTTCTTCGATCAGCAGCTTCCCTTGAGTATCCTTAAGATCTCCACCAAGTTTCATNCAACTTCACCGCATTTGGATAGGTGATGCTGCTGCTTTGACTTAATCCTCTGAACTTATCTCATCTCGGTGCTCTTTGGCGTTTTCCTCATAACTTTCGCGTCCATCGTCCAAAAATGGATTTGCTTCGATCAGCAGCTTCCCTTGAGTATCCTTAAGATCTCCACCAAGTTTCATAATTTTTGGACAGGTTCCCCTACTCCATTAGTCCTTATTTACTCGAACTGTCTCTCCTTGGGTCTGTCTTAGTTTCGCGTGTATATCTTCTGATCTACTTTTTAAAATTTGACTCTGCTTCGACCCTTATCTTCCTCTAAGGGTCTACTGTGTCCCCAAAAAGTATCAGAATGAATGGACGGATAAAAATCAGTCTTTTTGATTGATTCACTCGGAATTTCCTTTTCCGGGAAAACTGACGAAAGCTGATTTTCTTTGATTTTTCACGGTCGCCCCAGAATTTTGCTTGAGCTGAATCATTTTTCATTAGCTTCCTTGATGTCTTGGGAATCTTCAATCCAAGTCCCAGAATTTTGAAAATTGTTGTGATCGGTAGTCAAAGATTATTTTGCTTCATAGTGCTTTACACTCTGAACTGGGGTATTACAACGGCGGTCCTTATGCATCACACAAATGCAATCTCAACAACACTCAAGCAAGCATATATAACCACACTCAAGCAATCAACGCACACAAATAATCAAGCAACCAATCAAAGCACACCATCNGTCAAAGATTATTTTGCTTCATAGTGCTTTACACTCTGAACTGGGGTATTACAACGGCGGTCCTTATGCAACACACAAATGCAATCTCAACAACACTCAAGCAAGCATATATAACCACACAATCAAGCAATCAACGCACACAAATAATCAAGCAACCAATCAAAGCACACCATCACACCAACTCATTAACAAAGAAATTCCATCGACGGTCAGATCTATGGTATAACGCTTTCACGCATAGCATTGAACATGATCGACGATGAGTTGCTAAGGTCAGAGACTCACCTTAACTGAAGACTTCTGATCTCTACCAACTTCTATTGCCGAGCTAAGCTCCCTATGTCTTACGCACACACTACCTTACTTTTCACTCTCTCGGTTTAGTCTAACCTTTTAGAAACTGAGCACTGCCTAAACTAAGCACTGCCACCTTATGATCTGATTTACGTACTGAATAGCTAAGACTTCCACCTTATCAGAATCCCTTATAGCCAATAGGTGTGCTGACTTAGTCAGTCGATCAAATCACCCATACCGCATTATTCATACTCCCTTTGGAAACTGGCAATCCCACAATAAGGTCCATGGATACGGAATCCCATTTCAACTCCAGTATTGGTAAGCTCTACAACAATCCTCCTGGTACTTGATGTTCTGCTTTGACTTGCTGACACACATGGCATTGAAGGACTTGCTTGGCAACGGACCGCTTCATTCCGGGCCAATGGTAGTACCGCCTGACTTCTCGGTACATCTTGGTGCTTCCAGGGTAAATGCTATAAAGCGAACGATGTGTCATCCGTAAAATTTCTCCTCTTAGTCCTCCTTCTGGAACACTGATTCTCTCTTTAAGCAACAAAGTTCCATCCTCGACTAAGTGATATCCACTTGGATCCGCCTCCTCCGATTCCTTGATTTTCTTAACGATCTTCAAAATCTTCTCGTCCTTCTCTTGTTCTTCACTAATTCCTTGAATCAACCCGACTTGCCTCACTGCCTGTAATCATTACGGCTCACTAGACTCTCCCTCTAACGCTTCCAAACTTACTCACTTCATCTCTTGGTTTTAAGCCTCCACTTCTTTCTCCACATCACATCCGTCCTCCTTCTACTTAATGCATCGGCAACCACATTTGCTCTGCCTAGTAGTACTGGATCTTGATATCGTAATCCGCAATAACTCAATCCAACGTCGTTGTCGTAGATTGAGGTCCACCTGGGTAAATAGGTATTTAAGGCTTTTATGATCAGTGAATACTTGCACCTCTTCTCCGTGAAGATATGATCTCCATATCTTCAAGGCAAACACCACTGCCGCCATCTCTAGGTCATAAGTAGGATAGTTCCCTTCGTGCTTTCGTAATTGTCTTGATTCATATGCTACTACTTTCTCGTCTTGCATCAAAACACATCAAAAGCCGATCCTCGAGGCATCTCTATAATCAGCATAAGGCTTGCCAGGCTCTGATAGCGTCAGAACTGGTGCTGTCATCAACGTCTTCTTAAGTTTGGTGAATGCTCCCTCAGCTTCTGAGTTCCATACGAACAAAACATCATTTCCGGTCAGTTTAGTTAAGAGTTTCGCAATGGAGGAGAAACCTTTAACAAACTTCCGGTAATATCCGGCCACCCCGAGGAAACTTCGTACTTCCGTAACGGATGTAGGTTGCGGCCAGTCTTGAATTGCTGATATCTTTTCCGGGTCAATGGTGACTCCTTGCTCCGAGGCTCGGTGTCCAAGAAATCCGACCTCTCTCTTTCAGAATCGGCATTTGCTGAACTTAGCGTACAGATTCTGAGCACTCCACCTTTCCAGGACTTTCCGTAGATGTACCTCATGTTCGTCCTTTGTCCGAGAATAGATGATAATGTCATCAATAAAGATGATCACCAACCCATCTAGGTAATCGTGGACCACCTCGTTCATTAACCGCGTGAAGACCGCTGGTGCATTCGTCAAGGCAAACGGCATCACCATGTATTCCTACTGACCATACCAGGTGTGGAACACAGTTTTCTCCACATCTCCCTCATTGATAGCGATCTGATGGTAGCCAGAGGCTAGATCTATCTTAGAGAACCAACTCGGTCCTTGAAGTTGATCCGATAATTCATCGATCCTTGGCAACAGGTACTTGTCCTGAACCGTCACATTATTAATCCCTCGGTAGTCGATACACAGCCTCATGGTACCGTACTTCTTGTTGGGGTCGAAATCCCCTCCTCGAAGATTAACGAAAAGAGAACCCAAGGTCAAGATCAAATGGAATGTATCCCGGGCTTGAACCGGGCAAGCTAAGGCCAACTGCCCACGACCAGGCGGCTGGGATTAGGCCTGCCGCCCACAAGGCAAGGGCCGGCGGATATGACACGGCCAGTCGCCCATGATCCCTCCAAGACGATCTCTGGCGGCTGGGATAAGGCCAGCCGCCCATGCTTCCCTCATACACGGTCCGGCGGCTGGGATAAGGCCAGCCGCCCGGATCTTCCCTCATACACGGTCCGGCGGCTGGGATAAGGCCTGCCGCCCGGATCTTCCTTCACGCATGGACCGGCGGCTGGGATAAGGCCAGCCGCCCATGCTTCCCTCAAGCACGGTCCGGCGGCTGGGATAAGGCCAGCCGCCCACGGTTCCCTCGAGCACGGTCCGGCGGCTGGGATAAGGCCAGCCGCCCACGTTTC
>OVBB01000939.1:0-17032 GCA_900406415.1 Isatis lusitanica
TTATACTTTTTCTAGTTTTTTTAAAACTTATAATTTTCTAATATTTTAAAACAAAATTTTATTAATTTTTTTTAGAATTTTTTGTCATTTATAAAAGTTTTAGTAATTTTTATAATTTCTTACAATTTATTAACTTTTTATAATTTTTAGTATTTTTTTAATTTTTTTAATTTTTGAATTTTTTTGAATTTTATTTTGAATTTTTTTGTTTTTTCAAAGTTTTTCAAATTTTTGTATATATTTTCAGTTATTTTATTATATTTATCTTATTTTCTTAAATTTTAATACAATTTATATATTTTAAAAAAATTTTGTGAACTTTTTATTTTTTTGTAATTTTTTTTTTCCCTTTCTAAATTTTTTTTATAATTTGAATATTTATTTATATTTTTGTAATTTTTCTACAAAAAAGCTGACGTGGTTTTTCAGAAATGCTGACTTGGTTTTTTTATTTAAAATCAGTCAAAACAAAAAAAAAATAATCAATGGTGTTTTCTGTAATTTACTACGTTTCTATGAGTATTTGAGTAATTTTCGAAACATTTGATGTATCTAAGTAATAAGTGCTAAAATTGATGGTATTTGAGTAATTCTTTCTATTCTTTATTCCAAAGAAAATTCAGAATGGACAAAAAGTTGTTCTTTCTAAACCTATGAGTATTACTTATATGAATGCGGAATTCAGTTCCCAATCCCGACACTTTTGGCAAAAGACTTTTGAAGAATGGTGTATGTTTTATCTCAACTTTTTCCTGATTTTCTTCTTTGGATTATCGGTCTTACTGTAATGGCCAATGCACGGACCTCATCCTCATCCAGAAGATATCTCTCACTTATCTGTATTTAATATACATCATACTAAATGGCTTCTTGAACGCTCTCACTGTTAGCCATTGTTTATCCCATGTTGAAGTTACTAATTTCTAACCCCCTTATGTTAGCGCCAAAATATTGTAGAAAAAACTATAATTCTCATAATTTTTAAATAGAAACAGTTCAGGGACCAGGTTTATCTCAGGACACAAGAAAACATGAATAGAGTTTAGGCAAATAATCAAGAGTTAGATACACACGATGTGGAAATACGAGAGAAAATCTGGTAGGAAATGATTTTTCGTATCGAAGATTCTCAACATATCTACAAGAATCGAGATACAAGTTCAGAGACAAACAAGTAGGGAATGGTTGTTAAGTATATGCGTTGAGAATCTTTTTCCCCTATTTCTTGATCCTTCGTCCTGTTTTTATAACTCGAAATCATGTCTAATGTCTCAATTTACTCTACTGGATTTCATATTTATTGGCTTTTACATCGGTGGATTCAGCCGTACACGTCAATGTGCATTACTGAACGTTTGAATAAGTCCTCGGCTCACTTCAATGTTGGCAATTAGTTGCAACGTGAAATATAGTTTTTTTGAGTCCGTCTCCCCTTTAACATTAGTTTTTTTTTCTGTTTCTAGATTTACAAATGATTCCTTATTCGCCTAAAGTAAATGGTTGGGGTTTTTTTCTCCAAAATAAACTAGCAATGAAAATATTCATCTTAACTCGTAGAGTAATTTGTTTTTAAGATATGCGAGAATTAATACAAAGATTTGTCTTACCATGACTTATTTTGCTTTATGTATTTGATCCACTCAATTAGGACACTAAGAGGTATCTGGTATCATTTGCAAATATTTAGATATTTTCTATTTTACTTTGTTAAAATTGAGACATCTTCTATATATTAATTAAGAAGTATATTTATATAAATTATTGAAAAGTCTATTATTTACGAGTCATACCACTAAATTAATATAATCAAAAGTGTTTGGTAACTAATATAGTATTTGGTAAAAATTAATAAAAGATATTTACTTAAATTGAATCGGCAACTGAATCAAACCGATAAAACAAATTTACTTAAATTAAATAGGTAACTGAATCAAATAGGGGACTATAAAACCTATTATAATATTCATTTGAGTTTTCTATTATATATATTAGATAGTTTTTCAAAATAACAAAAAATGAAAACAAAATTATATATATTAAAGTATTTTATTATATATTAAAATACTTTCAAATATAAAAACTAAAAACAGAGTTTTCTAAAATAATAATAATGAAAACCAAATTATATATAAAAGAATTTAAAAAAAAACTCAAAAAGTCACCCACGTAAATATGGGAAATCCTAGTAAGTTCTTCAAAAATAAAAAATGGATGCTTAAATTATAATATTTATCCAGAACTGATGTTGTTTCTTTCACAGATACCGATGACAACTTTAGGTGTAATTTTGATGGATCAATCAGGAAGACGACCACTACTGCTAGTAAGAAGCTACATTTTAACTTTTTATCTTTTATAATGTTTTCAGAAAAAAATTAATATTTATATATATATAAGTAAGTATAATTGAACATTTGTCCATATCTTCAGATTTCTGCTGCAGGTACATTTATCGGATGCTTTTTCGTCGCCTTATCATTCTCCTTACAGGTTCTCAACTCATTTAAAAATTTAATACATCATTCCGATTTTCTATATGATAATATGTTTGTAACAACAACATTTCCTCAAGTCAGTTTAATTGTCTTTTCTTATAACTCTGCATATTATAAAACATGGGTTCATCAAATTGTAGGATGTAGAGATGTTAAGTGAACAGACTTCATATCTAGCACTCACTGGCGTTTTGGTAAATTTTGAACCTAAAAATCTGAAATTTTCTTTTAATTTACCATTTGAAAATTCCAAAATTAGTCATAGTTTCATAAAATTATGATAACTTGTCATTTTACCTTCAGGTGTACACTGGTTCATTCTCTCTAGGGATGGGTGGGATCCCTTGGGTCATTATGTCAGAGGTAAGTAAGTTTCATAAGAATTACTTTAATTCTTTAAATAACACCAAATTAAGTATTCTTCGTAGTATAATGACTGTTGGAATGAATAACGATTGATTCTTCAAACTTGATTCCTAACTGCGAAAGAAGTTCTCGTAAGTAATTCACTGGCTATATCTGCCATTGGTCAATATTAGCCTCAACTTATGATTTTTGTATTCCAAGATGTTAGAGAGTTTTTAAAGTTGAATAAACCATCCCTAGCTAAAGGTGTCAATGCTATTAGCCATAAGACCATATAGTAGAAGAATTTTGGAGTATGTACAATCCTGCAAGTTCTCATCTTGCCAAGTTCCAGCAACAGAAGAAGAACAGTTCATCTCGCTCAACAATCCGGAGAATTTACCAAGATTATGACAACAGCAAGGATACACACACCTACACTTCGGTGTAGTTCGTCTTGGGCTAAACCTATACGCTAGAAAAGTTCTGCCTGTAATAGCTCGTTTGGCATTGATCGACTCAAGACTGAAGTCCAAACAACACTGTTTCCAATCTTTAATGTTTCACTCGCGGATACAAATCTGCTGCAAACACTCAGAGTGTAGTAGAAACGTTACATCATCAAATCGTTTATCGGATCCAAGACCATGCCCTAGATCTTTCACTGCCCTCACCTGACGATGCATTATACATGGAAGTAACTCCAGCATCTCAAGCACCCAACTCGGTTCAAATCCATCGACAAATCACTCGTAAAGAATTACCTAAACGATTACCAGAATCTTGGGTAACGAGCTACGAGAAGCTACATCAAGCAGCTCAAACACATATTCAAACGTCAGAAGTCAGCTTCCAATCTCGGAATGATAGGACAACAGAGATCAAGTTTGAAAAGCCAAGATCATCCTCATTTCAGAAGCAATTATACACTCAATATGCTATACAAATTGATGAGGATATATTTGTGGTCCATCAAAGGAGAAAATACCAAATTCTATTTCGTTTGGGCAAGACGGAACAGTAGTATTCCTGTTTATGGATGCAGATGGACATCAATACTTTGATATATGCTCTTGCACAACATGTATGGAGAATCATATGAATCTAACGAAGATGTTCGAAGTAGACGAAGAAAAAAGAAAGAACCTCTATACAAGAGATATCTCGAAAACGACCCCACAATCGGACCACTGGGTGAAGGAGGAAAATACAATTTTATCGTCCAATATTCAGGAAAAATAGACGAGCCTAGCTTCATTATGATACTAGAAAGCGACTTTCCCCCTCCCGAAGATTTTATCGAAGATAATATCGCTCATACTCAAAAATTTCTTTCAAAAGCCATCAATGCTCTTGTCCTGACCAGCTCAGTCAATGAGAAAGGATTCTCAACTGGCAAACGGAGAACACCCTTGCCCAAAACCATCTGTTGACAACGATCAATCACAAATTTAACCAGCTCGCCGACAGCAACAATAAAAGATTAAGCAGCCTGCAAAGCTCAAAAATAGAAATCCAAGGACGACTCAATAATCTTCACCAAGATATGATGGCTATGTCTCAACAAATGATGGTAAATATGTCTACTTTCCGCATCAAAGAAGCAGAAACAACCTGTCTCAAAAATCAGTTGAGAGATCTGAAGAGAAGCTTGGAAAGTATGGTTAACAACCAGACTCGTACAGATACGTACTTCAATCCCTTTGGAAATACAACCTCAGGGATCCCTACGTATCAAAGGTCATTCTCCCTGGGTTTCCTAACTGGTTATCAAGAGCAAAGGCCGAAACCCTCGCTTCCTGGATTTTTGTCCTTGGATGAAGCTTTCACATCTCTGTACGACACAAATTCGAACACTGATTACAAGGCAACTACATCACGATCGAGACCGAGGAGACAGAAAGAATCTGAGTTTGTGGTAAATCCAACGAAGAAAACAACTCTCACCTCTTCTTCAAGTCATGAATCTGTCGAAGACACGAAGAAAACGGGAAAAGACATCGGAATAATTGAATTCTTGATGGCAAATATTATCAATGCTCTTAGCAATCCAACTACCAATCCGCCGAGCGAAATAACAACTGAAACACCTCAAGACGCCATAACTCAACCAATCGAAATGATTAATCTCTACTCAGATACAAGCTCAAATAGCTATATCGAAGTCTCTGATGAAGAGTTGCTACCAAACCAGTTCGCTATAAGCGGAGGATCTGCTACTCCCAAAGATGAGAATCTGGATACGAAGTCGACTCAAGCGATGAAGAAATGGATTACACTCAATCCAGTTATCAAAAATACCGACGAGGCCATTCTCTTCTAAAATTATGGTATTCACGTTCGATAATATTCCTTTCGAGAAATGGAACGATCGTCTTAATGAATTCCATGCGTTAATGAATTCCGATAACAATTTACAGCACGACTCTCTAGCGCACTCAAAGAATGATGGAATTCACTTGGTGAGTACCGACAACAACAAGTCTATCAAAAAACAATCCTATTGTTGTTAGGAGAAGAATACTTCACTATAAAGTGTTGTTCATTGATGAAAAGAGATTTGGCAAAACATTTTGAACGTCAAACAAAGAGATATTATGCCCTTGATGGACTCAATAATCCGAGCCTGAAGCGAGTTTATCTCTCTTCAATCGACGATTATCTCAGTCAACTAACCAAGTTATATATCAGAGACCAAGGTCAAACAATAGAACACTCGACAAGCTTTGCAAGCAAAAAGAGTTCTGGATGGAATTCATGGAAAAATCAAAAATACTATCCAGAATCTGTGTTCGACCAGACCTAGCCATCAAGTGTTCTAAATCCAAGAAAGCGTGTTCGTGTCACAAGCGACACAAGTCTCAGAAGTTCAAAAGGCCATTTCAAAAGCGCTTCAACAAGTTTAGGCACAGACGATTCTTTAAGAGGAAGAAAACTTTCAAGAAAACTACAAAATGTTTTCCATGTCATAAAGAAGGGCACTTCACAAAGAATTTTCCGAACAAGTCGAAGAAAAATAAGCAATATCTCAGAAACTCGATCAGATGTCGATTTGGAGAATCATGATCTTCAGTCCATTCTATCATATGATAGCAATGACCAAGATATTGTCTGTGGATATTCAGACTATGATGAATCTTCAGCATCATCATACGAAGAAGAGGAGGACGATTGTTGTTTCAAGATTGATCAAATGCCGCAACGAGACAAGATTCAAACTCCACTCTTGCCTGTTACTATCTTCGATCCAAGACAAGAAGTAGAACCAATTCATGCTATTGCATTCATTGACATTGGCGCTCATGCAACAATTATGTATCCAAAGATTCTCTCTTCATCAATGTGGTTACCATACCATCAAGAGTTCATTATCTGTCAAACTCAAGTCAAAGCCTATAACTATAGAGTTCTTTTCGGGTTGTTAGATCACGACCAAAGTTCTTGGATCATCTGCACCAGGGAAAGATCTAATATGGGGGTGAGATACTTATCACACATCGAAAAAGAAGTTTGACATCTCACTAAAACCACGAGGTATGAAGTGGAAGACATTCTCCAAAGCTTTCACTACTATTCATTGCTTCCTCGCAATGGAAGATTCTACCAAACCTGAAGGAGCGGATGATCTCGACGAATTGGCTGATTTCAACAAAATTAAAGAAAAATTCACGCTAGTCACTTGTGCAGATTCACACATGGATTTCCTTCAAAAGTGCAACAATCCACTATGGATAAATTCAGAGTTCTTTGTCTCACTACCATTTAAGGATGATGTTCACACAACTCCTAAAAGAGCAAGCCATGCAGGAATGCCGCCCGCATTACTACAACAGACTAATGGAGAATGCGATCAGCTAATTTCCCAAGGAATTGTTACATTTACGAATTCACCATGGCCATGCCAGGCCTTCTACGTCAACAATCATGCCTAACAAGAAAGAGGAAAACTCAGGCTAGTTATTGATTACAAGCCTCTCAATCAGTATCTACAAGATATCAAGTTTCCTCTGCCAAATAAAAAGGCTCTTCTACAACATCTCCAAGGAGCGAAGATATTTGATAAATTCTACCTAAAATTAGGGTTCTGGCAACTTGGTGTCAAGCTGGAAGAAAGATACAAAATGACATTCGGCCTGCCAAACCGCCACCTTCAATGGAACGTTCTACCTTTTGGTCTAAAAACGGCACCATCACTGTTCCAACAGGCGATGCTACGTATTTTCAAGCCTCTGCTACGCACAGCCATGATATAAAATGATGACATCCTGCTATTCTCTTCAAATGAAAAAGAACATCTTCAGTCCTTCAAACAGTTCCAAAACATAATAAAACAATATGAAATTATGCTTTCGGCCAGAAATGTTATTATAGCCCGGCCCAACATCGACTTACTTGGGATCGAAATTACAAAAGGGCAGTTTACACCTCAAGCCCATTTAGCTACAATGCTACAGGATTTTCAAGAAGAAAATCTAACAAAAAGACCAAGTCCAGAAATTTCTTGGAGTAATCAATTACGTAAGCGACTTAATCCCGCAACTTTCGAAGCTGACAAGACCCCTAACAAAAAATTCTGACAAAGAATCCACTGCAATGGGGAACACGACAAACCGAAACTATCGAAAGGCTAAAAAGGAGATAGAGAATCTAACACCTTGAAAGATTCTGTAAACATGAACGCGTATTCTACAGAGATGCAAGTGAAAAATATTGGGGCACCATATTATTTGAAGAAATTGATGGCAAACGTCAAATCTGCAGATATAAAAGTGGACGCTTCAATGATTCGGAGATGCATTATCACTCCACGTTCAAAGAGATCCTAGTGGTCAAGAGGGCAATTGAGAAGGTTGAGTTCCATCTAATAGGAAATAAATATCGCATCGAAATGGACATGTCTTCTTTTCCAAAGATGTTACAATTCAACCAAAAGATGGTCCCACATCAACAATTATTCAGGTGGAGCGAATGGTTCTCAAAGTATGATTTTGAATCCTTTTATTTTGAGGGAGCAAAGAACACCCTCGTAGACATACTCAGCAGAAGCCCATTAAAAGAAATTTATATGATGGCAAGTTCATCAACCACATAAAACGGTTATTACGACTTCAAAGCAAACATGCCAGAAGACGCCAATCAACTTATCAAAGGACAAGTGCTCCACGAGCACATCATGCATAGAGTCTTCAGATATCAATCGATAATGAATTATCTGATATGACGTCCAATTTGGGTTAAACGGAATGGAAAATGCTTGTCTAGCGTTATTGAGACGAAACGTGTGTGCCTAGAAATCTTCATAAGCTTTGTTGTCATGGACGTTGAAGTCTTGTCGTACTCCTCTTTCGAAGTCGTTATAATCCTTTTCTGTGGTTGATGAACTTGCCATCATATGAATTTATTTTAATGGGCTTTTACTGAGCATGTCTGTGAAGTTGTTCTTTGCACCCTTTAAATTGAAGGATTTAAAATCGTACTTTGAGAACCATTCACTCCACCTCAATAATTGTTGATGCGGGACAATCTTTTTCTTGAATTGTAACATCTTTGGAAAAGAAGATATGTTTATTTCGATGTGAAATTTATGTCCTATCAGATGGAACTCAAACTTCTCAATTGCCTTCTTGACCGCTATGATCTCTTTGAACGTGAAGTGATAATGCATCTCCGAATCTTTGAAGCGCCCACTTCTATATCCGCAGATTTGAGGTTTGCCATCAATTACTTCAAATAATATGGTGCCCCAATATTTGTCACTTGCATCTGTCTTCAGAATGTGTTCATGTTGACGGAATCTTTAAAGGTGGTAGATTCTGTATCTATTTTTTTAGCCTTTTGATAACTTAGGTTTGTCGTGTTCCCCATAGTGGTGGATTTTTTGCCAGCAGTTTTTGTAGGGGTCTTGTCAGCTTAGAAAGTTGCGGGATAAAATCGCTTACATAATTGATTACTCCAAGAAATTGTTGGACTTGTCTTTTTGTGAGATTTTCTTTTGGAAAATCCAGTATCGTTGTTGCTAATTTTGCAATTTCCATCCCAAGAAAGTCGATGTTGGGACGTGTTATAATCATCTTTCGGTCTGAAAGCATACTTCAGTATAGTTTTATTATGCTTTGAAACTATTTTAGGGATTGAAGATGCTCTCTTTCATTTAAAGAGAATAGCAGGATGTCGTCAATATATATCAAGGCCGTGTGTAGCAAGGGCAAAAATATATGTAGCATCACCTGTAGGAACAATGATAGTGCTGTTTTTAGACCAAAAGGGAGAACGTTCCATTGAATGTGGCGGCTCGACAGACAGAATGCTGTTTTGTATCTTTCTTCCAGCTTCACACCACATTGCCAGAACCCTGATTTTAGGTCAAATTTAGAAAATATCTTCGCTCATTGGAGATGTTCTAGAAAAGCATTTTTACTTGGTTGAGGAAACTTGATATCTTGTAGATACTGATTGAGAAGCCTTGTAATCAATAACTAGCCTGAGTTTTCCTTTTGCTTATTCGGCACGATTAATGACGTAGAAGGCCTTGCATGCCCATGGTGAATTTGTCGATGTAACAATTCCTTGGGAAACTAGCTGATCACATTCTTCATTGGCCTGTTGTAGTAATGCGGGCGGCATTCCTGCATGACTTACTTTTATAGGAGCCGTGTGAACATCATCCTTAAATGGTAGTAAGACAAAGACTTTGAATTTAGCCATAATGGATTGTTACATTTTTGAAGGAAATCAGTGTGTGAATCTACACAAGAGACTAGTGTGATTTCTTCTTTAATTTTGCTGAAATCAACCAATTCTTCGAGATCATCCGTTTCTTCAGCTTTTGCAGAATCTTCAATTGCGCACAGGCGAAGAATAGTAGTGAAAGCTTTGTAGAATGTCTTCCACTTCATATCTCGTGGTTCTAGTGAAATTTCAAACTTCTTTTTCAATGTGTGATAAGTATCCCACCCCAATATTAGATCTTTCTCTGGTGCAGATGATCCAAGAACTTTGGTCGTGATCTGACAACCCGAATAGACCTTAATAATTATGGGCTTTGACTTGAGTTTGACAGATAATGAACCGGCATTTGCAACTCTGTACACTTGATGGTATGGTAACCACATTGATGAGGAGAGAATCTTTGGATTCATAATTGGTGCATGAGCGCCAGTGTCGATGAATGCAATAGCATTGAATTGGTTTTACTTCTTGTCTTGGATTGAATATAGTAAAATGCAAGAGTGGAATTTGAATCTTGTCTCGCTGCGGCATTTGATCAATCTTGAAACATCAATCGTCCTCCTCTTCTTCGTATGATGATTCTAAAGATTCATCATAGTCCGAATATCCACAGATAGCATCTTGGTCATTGCTATCATATGATAGAATGGACTCAAGATCATGATTCTCCAAATCAATATCTGGGATTATTTTTGATATCGAGTTTTTGATATATTGCTTCTTTTTCTTCGACTTGTTCGGACAATTCTTTGCGAAGTGCCTTCTTTATGACATATAAAACATTTTGTAGTTATCTTGAAAGTTTTCTTCCTCCTGAAGAACCGTCTGCGCTTAAACTTGTTAAAGCGCTTTTGAAATGGCCTTTTGAACTTAAGAGATTTGTGTCGTTTGTCACACGAACATGCTTTCTTAGATTTAGATCACTAAGATGGCTAGGTCTGGTCGAGCACAGATTCAGGATAGTTGTTTTAATTTATACATAAATCCGTCCAGAACTCTTTTTTCTTGCAATTCTTATCGAGTATTCTGGAGACGTGTTGTTCAATTTGGCCAATAGAAATTTCTTCTATTGTTTGACCTTGGTCTATGATATATAACTTGGTTTGTTGACTGTGATAATCGTCGATTGTTCAGTCCATCAAGGGGATAATATCTCTTTGCTTGACATTCAAAATGTTTTGCCAAATCTCTTTTCTTCAGTGAACAACACTTTGCAGTGAAGTATTATTCTTGTAGATGTTCTTTAAGATGAGTGGGTGTTCCGATAATTTCCTTGTGAATTTCTCCTAACAACAATGGGATGTTGTTTGATAGACTTGCTGTTGTCGGTACTCACCAAGTGAATTCTACCATTCTTTGAGTGCGCCAGAGAGTCGTGATGTAAATTGTTGAATAACGAGTTCTGTAGGTGACGTAATTGCTTCGGGATTCATCCAGGTATGGAATTCATCAAGAGGATCGTTCCATTTCTCTAAAGAAATATTATCGAACGTGATTACCATAATTTTAGAAGCGAATGGCCTCGTTGGTATTTTTGATACCTAGGTTGAGTATAATCCATTTTTTTGATACCTAGGTTGAGTCGGCTTCATATACATTTAGATCATATTTGGGAGTAGCAGGTCCTCCGCATATAGCAAACTGGTTTGGTAGTGACTCTTCATTTGAGACTTCGATATAGCTATTTGAGCTTGTATCTGAGTAGTGATTAATCATTGCGATTGGTTGAGTCATGGCGTCTTGAAGTGTTTTAGTTGTTCTTTCGCTCGTCGGATTGGTAGTTGGATAGCCAAGAGCATTGATAAGATTTGCCATCAAGAATTCAATTATTCCGCTGTCTTTTCCCTTTTTCTTTGTGTCTTGGAGAGATTCACGACTTGAAGAAGAGGTGAGAGTTGGTTTCTTTGTTGGAATTACCACGAACTCAGATTCTATTTTTGTTTTGTGCGTCTAGATCATGATGGAGTTGCCTTGTGATCAGTGTTCGAAGTTGTGTCGTACCAAGATGTGAAAGCTTGATTCGAGGACAAAAATCCAGGAAGCGAGGGCTTCGGCATTTGCTCTTGATAACCAGTTAAGAAACCTGGGGAGTATAACCCTTGATATATAGGGATCCCTGAGATTGTATTTCCAAAGGGATTGAAGTACGTATTTGTACGAGTCTGGTTGTTAACCATTCTTTCTAACCTTCTCTTCAGATCTCTCAACTGATTTTTGAGACTGGCTATTTCTGCTTGTTTGGTGCCGAAAGTAGACGTATTTACCATCATGTGCTGAGCCATAGTCATCATTTCTTGGTGCAGATTATTGAGTCGTCCATGGATTTCCACTATTGAGCTTTGCAGGCTGCTTAATCTTTTATTGTTGCTGTCGGCGAGTTGACCAAATTTGTGATTGATCGTTGTTAACATATTGTTTTCGGCAAGGACATTCTCCGTTTGCCAGTTGAGAACCCTTTCTCCTTGACTGAGCTGGTCAGGACCAGAAGCATTGACAGCTTTTGAAAGAATTTTTGGAGTATGAGCCATATTAACTTTTATAAAATCTTCGGGAGGGGGAAAGTCGTTTTCTAGTATCATCATGAGGTTGGGCTCGTCTCTTTCTCCTAAGAAATGGACGATAAAATTGTATTTTCCTCCTTCACCTAGTGGTCCGACTGTGGGGTCGCCTTCGAGATATCTCTTGTATAGAGGTTCTTTCTTTTTTTCTTCGTCTTCTTCAAACATCTTTGTCAGATTCATATGATTCTTCCATACATGCTGTGCAAGAGCATACATCAAAGTATTTATGTGCATTTTCATCCATAAACGGGTATACTACTGTTCCGCCTTGCTCGAACAAAATTGGTTTTAGTATTTGCTCCTTTGCTGGACCACGAAATATGTCCTCATCAATTTGTATAGCAAATTGAGTGAATAGTTGCTTCTCAAATGAGGATGATCTTGGCTTTTCAAACTTGATTTTCGTTGTCCCACCATTCCGAGACTAGAAGCTGACTTCTGACGTCATAATAGGTGTTTGAGCTGCTTGATGTAGCTTCTCGTAGCTCATTACCCAAGATTCTGGTAATCGTTTGAGTAATTCTTCACGAGTAATTTGTCGAGGGATTTGAACTGAGTTGGGTGCTTGAGACGCTGAAGTTACTTCTATGTATAATGCGTCGTCAGATGAGGGCGGTAAAAGATCTAGGGCATGGTCTTGGATCCGATAAACGATTTGATGATGTAACGTTGAAACTACACTATTTTCTTGCATAGGTGCTCTCATAAGTTGTAGCTGTACTTTGAGTGTTTGCAGCAGATTTTGACCCGCGAGTGAAACATTAAATTTTGGAAACAAGGTTACAAATACTGTTCCGGCGTTTAATGTTGTTTGGACTGTTCCGATACAAGCTTGTTGGTATGACTTCAGTCTTGAGTCGATCAATGCCAAACGAGCTATTACGGGAAAACCTTTTCTAGCGTGTAAGGTTAGCCTCAGACTATCTACACCGAAGTGAAGTTGTGTGTATCCTTGCTGTTGCCATAATCTAGGTAAAATCTTTGGAATGTTGAGCGAGATGAACTATTCTTCTTATGTTGCTGGAACTTGGCAGGATGAGAACTTGCTGGATTGTACATACTCAAAGACTCTTCTGCTATATGGTCTTATGAGCTCTTTGAAACCTTTAACAGAAAAGGTATTTGGTTTTTTAGAAAAGTATTCGTATGGATTCCGCAATGGGAAAGTTGTTTATGGGATCTGATCTCCAGAAACATATTCGGTTTGGTAAAGGGAGTTTATATTAGATATAAATGAATGACTTTTGCTTTTGGGTAAAGTAGATATTGCAAACTGAGAATCAATCATTTGAGGGTTGGAATTAGCCATAACGATGATTTGTTTTCCAGAACATTCAAAAACAATCTATCATAAATAATGATTCGTTCAATTTATTTCTGCAAGTATTGGCTCTAATACCATTATCTGAGGCGATGGTAACTAAGATGGGTGGTCGTGTTGACAGAGTCGTATTGACGATCGAGTTCAATAAAATACCAAATATTGGGAGCAATACGGGCAATTCTAAGCCTCTCGTTATGCTCAACCACCGCTAGGAATTTTATCTCCCTATGAAAGTCATGTTGACAAAGTCGTATTGACGAACCACATATTATGCCTAAAAAGATGATACAGATTCACCACTTGCAGAATAATCGAAAGAAACCAAGATTTATGAAGATGTTTGAGAAGTCTGAAAAACTTTAGAAATTTAGAAAGTCATGAGAGAGAGAAACTAGAGAGGGGGTTTTTATGAAAATCTGATGTGTTATTTCACAATGGGGTGCATACATATTTATAGAGAGTGCTGACATAAGCACTTACATCATACCACATTATTTATGTGTTTACATCATCACTAACATCACACTTACATCACAATTATTACATCATTGCTTACATCATGCTTATATAATAAAACACACTTAAGTAGTAATTATACATAATGAGGATTTAAACCTTAGTTAACAAGTAATTATACATAATGTAGTTTTTTATCATCTTACCTAGTGATCGATTTCGAACTCGATGATATGTTTGTCACAACATCCATAATATTCTCTTGGACATTTGTATTCTAGTTCAGGTTCTTTAAAGTCTTCAAAATATTCAAACTTCTTTTCTGGTTCTGTGTTTATATCAATGTTGAACATCCTCCAGACTTCATCAATATAAATATTCATCGCGTCGTCAGGAGATTGGGTATCTTGGAAATATTCTGGTGGGAACTGTTGAGGTGTCTGTCCTTGTTCTTCTTTTATCCTTCTTGGAGTTTCTTGGGCAACCGTATTTGGTAGGATTTATGTTGATTCACCCTGTTAATCTTCGTCAAGACTCATATGGTAATCAATCGAATAGTACGTCTAATTTGAGTTAAACAGAATGGAAAATGCTTGTCTGGCGTTATTGAGACAAAACGCGTGTGTCTGAAAATCTTCATATAATTTGTTGTCATGGACGTTGAAATCTAGTCGTACTCCTCTGTAGAAGTCATTGTGGTGGATGAGTATCGGTAAAGCATGAAGTTTGTCGGACTTCTTGTTGACTTGGACAGGTCGGTGGAAAAAGTAGATAGTGTGAGGGTTGAAGAACGGGTTGAGTGCTCCTCCCTTTTTGAGTTTTTTGAAAGGTAGGCCTCTTGCTTTCGCTGATCTTCTCAGTTTGCAATTCCAGTTGGTGAGGGATGAAAACCATGTCTAAAAGGTAGAGAGGCACTCTTCTTCACTATGCTGGGTATTAACGTATTGATAGAGCCGCTGAATATCGAAAGGTAATGGCGATTGTATAGACCGAGCAGAGATACCAGAGGAAGCATAGTTCTTCTTCAAGCATTTAAGTGATTTATATCCTGTAGAGGTGTGTGAATGGGTGATATGGGTGAATACCCATCGGTGCAATGTAGTGATTCTTGATTCTGTACTTCGATAGGATTATCGATTGATATCTGAAGACTCTATGCATGAGGTGCTCGTGGAGCACTTGTCCTTTGATAAGTTGATGAGCGTCTCCGGGCATATTTGCTTTGAAGTCGTAATAACCCTTTTCCTGTGGTTGATGAACTTGCCATCATATGAATTTCTTTTAATGAGCTTCTGCTAAGCATGTCTGCGAGGGTGTTCTTTGTGCCCTTTAAATAGAAGGATTCAAAATCGTACTTTGAGAACCATTCGCTCCACCTCAATAATTGTTGATGTGGGACCATCTTTGCTTGAATTGTAACATCTTTGGAAAAGAAGACATGTACATTTCGATGTGAAAGTTATGTCCTATAAGATGAAACTCAAACTTCTCAATTGCCTTCCTTACCGCTAGGATCTTTTTGAACGTGGAGTGAAAATGCATCTCCGAATCTTTGAAACGTCCACTTTTATATCCGCAGATTTGACGTTTGCTATCAATTTCTTCAAATAATATGTCACCCCAATATTTTTCACTTGCATATGCCTATAGAATGTGTGTTCTTGTTAACGGAATCTTTAAAGGTGGTAGATTATGTTCCTCCTTTTTGAGCTTTTGATAGCTTCGGTTTGTCGTGTTCCCCATAGCGGTGGATTTTTTGTCATCATTTTTGTAGGGGCTTTCGCTTACGTAATTGATTACTCCAAGAAATTGTTAGACTTGTCTTTTCGTGAGATTTTCTTCTGGAAAATCCAGTAGTGTTGTAGCTAAATGGGCTTGAGGTGTAAACTGTCATTTTATAATTTTCATCCCAAGAAAGTCGATGTTGGGCTGAGCTATAATCATCTTTCGGACCGAAAGCATAATTCTGTATTGTTTTTTTATGTTTTGGAAGTGTTTGACGGACGGAAGATGCTCTTATAATTTAGAGAGAATAGCAGGATATCGTCAATATATATCAAGGCCGTGTGTAGCAGGGGATTGAATATACGTAGTGTCGCCTGTTGAAACACTGATAGTGCCATTTTTAGACCAAAAAGTAGAATGTTCCATTGAAAGTGGCGGTTCAATAGACAGAATGCTGTTTTGTATAATTCTTCCTGTTTGATACCAAGTTGCGAGAACCCTGATTTTAAGTCGAATTTAGAAAATATCTTCGCTCCTTGGAGATATTACAAACTGAAAATCAATCATTTGAGAGTTGGAGTTAGCCATAATGACGATTTGTTTTCCAGAACATTCAAAAACAATCTATCATAGATAATGATTCAAACATCTTCACACCACCAAAGTATCTATCAATTTTTTTAAAGTTTCTAAAATAAAATAAAAAAAACATTTTTCAGTTTCTCATTCTCTCTCTTTTTTTTCTTTTTCTTACATTTAAAGAGTAAGGAGCTACAATTTGCTCACTATTGACGAGCACAGAAAGTTTCATCAGTTATTGAAAATTTTAAAAGCTATAATTTTCAGCGATTACAAATTTTAGACATAAGTGATTGAAAAGTTTTTCCAAAACTTATCGTTCAACTAACGACTACAAAAATAAAAAAGATGATTTAGTCCGAGTCGTTGAACAACAAAATGGGTTGGTCAGCGTTGTTTCTGGCTATTGTTGTTTATCATGGTTCCAGTGACAACGAAGCAAACATGACCAATCTCTTAAACTTGTGGCTGAGTATTTGATTTAAATTTTAAATATATTATGATGTTGTTCTAACTTCATATCTCTTGTACTAAATATATTCCTTGTCATGTGTTTTTGATTGGTATATATATGGTTCCTTGTCGTGTGGTTTTGATTATTATATTTATGGTTCCTTGTCGTGTGGTTTTGATTGTTTAACATTATAAAACTTATTGCTGAGTATACGAGTCAAATAAAAGATCTTTTACGCTTTCCTTTTTATTACATTTCTTGCTCAGTTTAATTGAAATTGAGTATTCAATTTTTTTCATTTTATGTCAAGATTTTTCCAATAGACATAAAAGGATCAGCAGGAAGTCTTGTGACTGTTGTTAGC
>OVBB01000940.1:0-17026 GCA_900406415.1 Isatis lusitanica
ATTGATTAGGTTTTTAAGAAGCTAATAAAACTACAAATGATGCGGTACAGATGACTTAAGAGATGAAACCTAAGAGATGTCTTGTTCATTTGTTTTTGTCGGTGAAGTTTGGTGACAATTTGAGGGAAGTTGGTTGACAAAGAAATACTTTAATTGTTAGAAAGTCGCTGAACAACTTTTTTGTTTTTAAGGGTTTTCATATTAATTATTAGAAATGTATCTAAAACTACACCAACTATATGGTTAACACAATAGACATGTATGAACTAAGTGGTGTTATGTTGCCAACATCATGAACTAATATATGACGACATCTATGAAAAAATGTACTCAAAACTATACGAATTAATTTAGCAAAAAGAACTACACAAACTATATTCACAAAAAACTACATGATCTATATTTAAAATATAAAAATTTGTAATATATATATATATATAGCATATTTAATCTCTAAAGCAAATAAGCACGAGCTATACTTATAAATAGGTGATTCTCCCGTGCATGAGTACGGGTATGAATATTTACAAAATAAATAAATCAAAAAATTATTGGTTAGTGTTTTGCTTTTATTTATTTATAAGTTCTTACTCATTTTGTCAATTATATTTATGTATATAAATAAAAACAAATTGTATCATTTTAGGCTGTTATTTTAATTAAACATGTGATTTTCGGTATAAAAATTTAGATCGGTTTGATTATTCATTTTTTGGATTTATTAGTGATATATATTCATCTGAATAAACTACAATTACGTTTTTGTTCTATTTAGGCTAAATTTGGATTGATCAGTCGTCTTATGTTTGTAAATCTATTTTTGTAAGAATTTATCTAATTTGTTATATGTTATTATGGAAAAAAATTTAAGAAACCTAAGTATATTTATAGATTGGTTTAGAGTTGCATAAACGAACCAAACTAGTAATATTTTAAAAGGGATATGAATATTTACAAAATAACTAAATTTTAATAATTGGTTAATATTCACGTTGGGTATGATCAACTCTTTGATTAATTATTATTTTTTTTGACATCAAGAAAACCTTGATACATTCTATGCTGTCGCAAATAGATTGGATGAGACTCTAGCCACTGCGGGACCAGCCTGTCGATGTAGGAAAAGGGAGCTTCGCGGTGTCTAGACCCCTTTGCTAGGCAGTCTGCCTGGACGTTTTCCGCTCGTCGAATATACTTGAAAGATACTTTCTTAAACCTCTGTCGTAAATCATGAAACTCTTCAAGTTCATTATCCAAAGATGGCCACTCCTTATCTTCGTTGATAACTTTAATCAATTGAGCACAATCCGATTCAAACTCCACATCTAGTATTTCCAGACAAATCAATTCTTGCATTGCCCATGTCAGTCCTTCGAGCTCGGCATGAATTGGGGATCTGTTGTTTGGTTTTGCACCTGCACCCACACGCTCACTCACTCCATTCGCTCACTCACTCCATTCCGCAGCAATAAAAATCCAAAGCCTACCAATGTTGCATCTTGTCCCCATGAGGCGTCAGTTTGGCAGCGCACGACCTCATTAGGCATCCAGAGTTCAGTTCGGCTTGTCGCATGCGTTGTCGAGTCCACTTCAAGCGAGTCTTCTACTACCTGTGCTAGACGCCAACTTTCGGATTCTTGTTTAGCTATGAGCACTGTATCTGGAGGTATGACTTCTTTTCCATTGAAGAATTTCTCATTCCGAGCTTTCCAGATATACCAGAGTAGCCATGGGAATGAGGCTCTTGCTGCAATCTACCTTTCAACATTTTTCTGAAAAGATATTCCAAGTTTGTAAACAGGGTAGTACACGGGAAATCCCCCGGATGTGTGGGAATGGTAGAGAGAGCCCAACATTGGACAGTGGGTGGGCATTCAAATAATAAATGATTTATCGTTTCCTCTGCAGCACCACAGCGTGGGCAGTCTCTCTCTGTGCCAAAATGTCGATCGGCTAATATACTTGTCGTTGCTATGCAACCCGACAAGACTTACCAAATAAAGTGCTTAATCTTCTTTGTGGTTTTAAGTTGCCACACCCTTTTCTTAAGGGATTTTGTACTCGGTTCAGAGTAGAAAATAAGGTCGTGCACTTCCCGCAGATATATGGCTCTATAATAGCCGGATCTCACCGTATAAAGGCCAGAGCTGATACTGTCCCAGCAAACACTGTCTCTTCGATCTTCGGCTCGGTCTGATGCTTAAAATCCGTGGAATGTCTTCTTCTGCAATAAAATCATGTAATAATTCCAAGTTCCATTCCCTTGTAGCGGGGTCTAACAAGTGATGTACTTTTAAATCAGGGTCTCTAAAGCATCCATTATCATGGGGCGGCCTTGCCGGAGTAGTAGGTATCCAATTATCCACCCATACGTCTGTCTCCGATCCTGTTCCAATGTTACGTCTCAAACCGCTTTGTATCAATTCTTTTGTTGCCATCATGCTTCTCCATCCGAAGGAAGGTGCATTCACCTTCCCAGTTTCCAGTGGGTTTGATTTTATAAAATATCTTCCTTTTAACACTCTTGCCAGTAACGAATCGGGATATTTTATGAGCCTCCATAGTTGCTTCCCGAGAAGAGAGAGATTAAAGTCTCGTATATCACGAAAACCCAATCCTCCTTCCTCCTGTGGGGCACATAGCGCCTTCCAGGCTATCAAAAGGTGACCACAATTGTTGTTCCGCGTATTCCACCAGAATCGTGCAATCGCACTCGTCAATTTATCCATCACATCCTTTGGCAAAAGAAAACACAACATGACGTATGTCGGAATAGCTTGGGCCACAGACTTAATCTAGACTTCTTTCCCTCCTTTCGATAAGAGCTTTGCTGAAACAGCCTCAAGAACTGAGAATACCGGGTGGTTGATGGATGGATCGAAAGCTGGCCGTATAGCTCTTTCTTTTGGTCCGGGTATCGATGAACGATGAACAAAGTGGTTGAATGGATCCAATCTGCTAGCTGTACAGCTCTTTCAGATGGGATAGTGGGTGGTTGAATGAGTGAAGGGTGGATCGAAGTCGCCACAAAACCATGCGGAAGTGGTTTTGATAAGACAAAGACTCTCCTTGGCTAGAATCGCACTAACAAGGAAGAAATCAAAAGCAAGACTTAAACTCTAAGAAAATCCGTTTGTTTATTGATCAAGGGTATTTTGCAATGAAAACGAAATTGAGCTTTTATAGGTTCATATACAACGGTCCTAAGAAGTTAAAACAAGAAAAGAAACACAAAAATTAAAGAATATGGCCGTTGGAGCTTTGATGACAAAATCAGGCCAAATAAGGAAGTGTTTTGAGCTTTGTATCTAGACACCTTGGGGGACGACTTGTATCTTAAGAGCTGGATGATAAATCCATGTAAGGAGAGTCTCTTGATGGTGAATAATCTCCCAAAGTCGTTCCTGTCTCGGATCAAGAGGAGAAAGAGCTGTTAGACATTGATTACTCCAAGTGTGAATGCAACCGAAAATGGAAAGTATTCAAAGGTGAGGATCCGCCTGATCCTGTGGGTGTTTGATACACGAGTTTTAAACCCTATTTTCTAGTGCAAGTGCACAGCAATTCGTAGCAGTACTTAGGGGTCAATCCCACGAAAACCAAGTATTACACTATGGAATAATGGGCTAAATTAAGAGCTAAGAGATTCAATATGAGTTGGTTCGTTATCGTGATTAGCAAGTAACAAAAGAAATTGGTTGTAAATAATAAAGCAAGCGTTAGGTCAAGGCAATTCGCAGGTAATTTAGAGCAACGGATCAAACAACTATTCATGCAAGATTAAGCACCAATCTAGAACTCAACCACGAAGATAGCATCAATCCACTCTCGCGGCCTTGGTGACTTTATCTAACGACCTAGAAAACCTAACTCTCGTTGGCTCTAGAAATTGCAAACAAGCATTATAGATCAGAGTTGATATGTTCACAATTCTCCTACACATCTACTCTCACAGGCATAGAATAAATTGCTCACCAATGTTCTTTCTAGAAACCTAACAACTCTCGCTGTCTAAGTAAACCTAATATCATAAAATCAAGTGATCAATTCGACTTAAGCATTAAGAACGACAAGGGTGAAGACATCAATTTTAGTAACCTATTTATATTCAATCCTTAGCTCATGAATTCCTTTGAAAACCTTAAGATATACTCAGACATAAATAAAGATGAAAGAAACAAAGCAAAAGGATAAAAAGACTGCATCGATAATTAAAATAGAAGTGCTAGGGTTCAGAAATCTTTTCAGAATGTAGTAGAGATCTTCTCCCTCCAAAGTAGAAAGCTCTATGATGTGTTTTTAACTAAAGCAAAAGCAAAGATAGGATAAATAAAAACTAAGACTTCGATAGAGTATATATATCGGATCTCTTTAGGCGGCTGCTCTCCTTATTTTCGGCCAAGATTATGTCAAATCTTCTTTCCTTTATTCTCTCTGAAATTGCGAGCAGGTGCTCGTTAGTAGCCGAAAATCGGGAGCATGTGCTCACTGATTGGAGTCGGTAGAACTTCGCAGGATTTGTCTTCTTTTCTTTAATTTCGATCCTTTTCTACTCCAGAGGCTTCAGCTGCTCCAAACTCCAATAACGAGTCTATAGCTACCTAAGATCTCCTGAAATATACTCAAAAACTCTAAAATGTCATTAGATACTGAGGTTTGAATGGGTCAAAATCTCAATATATCAATTCCCCCAGACTTAGCTCTTTGTTTGTCCTCAAACAAAACTAAAATCAAGTCATAGAAAAATCGATGGAGACTCTCAAAATCTCAGAAACCATGAATAGACCAATATCTGCATACCACATACTTTAAAATAAGAGATACATATCCTTACCGAAAACCTCTCCAACAAAGTTCACCAGCCTCAAAACCGTACGGCTTACAATCCCAGAAAGATCTAAGTTCAAGACAATAAACTCTCTACATTCAATTAGAGGTGGTGTGAGATTCTTGCTAAAAGCACTAGCTTAGTGAAACAAGGCTTGGTAAAGGCAAGGCTAATATTTTAAGGTGGAGCTTTAGAGTGTTTAGGGTTACTGTATTCCAGAGAGTGCAGGATATCACACAAAACGGCAAGGGAGAATGGACTCATTGATGTCCACAACCTCTAATTCACTCTCCTCCTTATAAATCGGTTCTTCAACTCAGTTCTTCTTTTCATTCCTCTGTTTTCTTTTGATTGGCTCATGCTTCAGGACACATTTATGAGTTAATAACTGGCCACCCCATATCCTTGAGCTGGAAGATAGATCTGCTGCGGGAAACTGTTGGTGCCCAAGCACTTGTAAAGGAACTGGCATGGGTGGGTTGGAGAGAGGATGCGAGAGTGGAGGAGATGCTGAATATCCATTCGCTCGCCTCGTTCGACATAGCTAAAGTGGCCGAGTGGCACCTTTACGGTCTGGAAGATGTTGGTGAGGAGACTGCCAATCCGCTCCGGTTACTTCATGGCCCTGTCTTTGATGCTGCAGATCATCTCGGCGAAGTGCATGCCGAGGTTGGAGCGATAAGTGGTTGGAGCAGGTGCTCCTAAGACCAGAGCATTTGCTCCATGCAGGGTGACAAAAAGATCACTGCAACCAAGATACAATAACATTAGTTCCTCCAAATGCACCTTGTTGCTGGAGGCCTTGTTAAAGACCATGTTGCTGAAGATGCGGGCACAAATGCGGAGTGCAGGGTGCCGGATGCTTGTCTGACTGGCTGCATTGGACTTATACTTTCCATGCGCAATTTTCTGCCAGAAGATGGGTGCCTCTAGGAACTTTTTGGGAAAGTCGAGCTCCTAGACCTCATGGCGGAAACCATACATCATGGTTAAGTATGGCAAAGGAACATCGTATCGCCGTCCGCCTGCTTTGAAGGTGAAGATTGTGCCAGCTAGAGTCTTGTTGCCGGGATCGTTGTGAATGATCCGGGCTGTAGCGAGGCATTGACGCACCAGATATGGGTAAAGAACAGACTCTTCAAAAGAGAAGGCAAGGCAGTGAGCGTTGGCGAGGATCTTGGTGACGGAGTCGTAGAGGCCAAGCATCTGCAATGTCTCGCGGCAAACAAAACGGGTCGGCTCGAGCATGAGCTCTAACAGATGATTGTAGTAGGCTGCGTCTCGCTGATTCCAGACTTCGTCAGAGTCGAGTGGCAAATTGTCGTCGGGAAGGACAAAGGGCGTGTTATCTGGGCGAGGCCACAGGTACAGCATAGGAGAGGGAGCTGCTTCCTTGCCCTTGCGGCACGAGTGATGCCTAGAAGCCATAAGTACCTGCGAGGGAGAAATACGAAGGAGAGTGAGAACGAATGTGCTGTTCAAAGTGAAATTCAGAACAGCTGCATTGCATGTGCGGCTTTGTCCAACTCCCTAGCTACATACGGAAGATCCCAGCAAAGACTATCAAGGAGAACTAGCAAAATCCCAAATCATCGAGCAATCACTGACCCGCCATTAATGGCGCTCAAAGCTTTTTCCAAATGCATGCATGTTCAAAAATTAGCAAATCCATGAGCAAAAGTGCAAAAACCACATCAAGGAAACAAGCTAAACATGATTGTAATCGATTCGATGCAGAAGAAAAAGAAATAGGAGGGACTTCCCTTAACCATGGCGGACCGCGAAAGAGGATTTGGGGAACATACCTTGGTGCGCTCGCGAAAACGAGGGAGGAGTTGAAGAGAGGGCAAGAAGGCATATGAAATCGACCAAAAAATTGTGTAAATCGGTGGAGATTGGAAAAATCGGAGAGATGTTGGAGGTGGTTTTCGAAAACGGCGAAGGAGAGATATGGGGAGAGAGAATCGGGAAGGAAAAAGAAGAAAAGAGGAGAAAAGCAAAAGAAAAACAAGGGAATAAATAGGAAGAGAGAAGGAAAGCGGCCAGGGTTTTCTTTTAAAAACATGGTGGGCTCGAAAAAATAACGCGGGCTTTAAAATCGTGGGTGGTTTATTTAAAAACTGCTTTGAAAAATCCCGAGAAAACTTACCTGGCTGAGCAGGTGCTGGTGGATCGGAGCAGGTGCTTCGTATGAATATCCAAAAAGTTCCGACTTCAACTGATTCCTTTCTCTGGGTTATGCTGGCTATTTGATTTCGAAATCGAACGAACTTAGCTCTCTCTCCTTTTTTTATTTTATTTTTTTATCTGTAAGACAAAACCAAAAATCAAAAACACAAGGGATTTAAAAAAAAAAGTATATACACTTACTAGTGGGTTGCCTCCCACTCAACGCTTGTTTTAAGTCACTAGCTTGACTTGGTAGGCTGATTAAGCTTGAGGAGGATCGGTTAGGGGCAGTTCGTCCCCTTCTCCGAGTTGTGTGTCAGCAAGATATGGCTTTAGTCGCTGACCATTAACCACAAACTCCTCTCCTCTGGTGTTTAGCAAGACAATCGCTCAGTATGGCCGAACTTCTTTGATGGTGAAAGGTCCAGACCATCTTGAGCACAGTTTCCCAGGAAATAGCTTCAACCGAGAATTGAAGAGTAGGACTTGGTCATTGGGGGCAAATCTGCGAGACAGGATGCGCTTGTCGTGATATACCTTGGTGCGTTCCTTGTAAATTTTAAAGCTCTCATAGGCGAGATGCCTAATCTCCTAGAGTTCATGTAGTTGCATCATGAGCCGCTCTGAAGCTGGTTTGATGTTTGTAGTTGAGTAGTTTGACTGCCCATGCAACTTTGAATTCAAGCTCAACGGGGAGATGACAAGCTTTGCCATAGACAAGGTGGAAAGGAGTAGTTCTGAGTGGCGTTTAATAGGCTGTCCTGTATGTCCACAGTGCATCGTCTAGCTTTGAAGCCCAGTCCTTCCTAGTTGTGCCCACAGTCTTCTGCAGAGATGCTTTTGATTTCGCAGTTGGAGACCTCGACTTGACCACTGGTTTGCGGATGATAAGGAGTAGCGACCTTATGCTTTACACCATTCTTGCGTAGCAGAGTCTTGAAGATCTTGTTGATGAAGTGAGAGCCTCCATCGCTAATGATAATTCGCGGCACACCAATCCTAGGGAAGATGATGGTTTTGAACATCTTGATCACAACTCGCGCGTCATTGGTAGGACTTGCAAGAGCTTCAACCCAATTGGACACATAGTCCACAGCTATGAGTATGTACTCGTTCCCAAAAGAGGAAGGGAATGGGCCCATAAAATCGATCCCCCATACATCAAAAACTTCAACTTTGAGATTGAAGTTCTGTGGCATTTCATTGTGTTTGCTTATGTTGCCCTATCGCTGGCATGAATCACATCTAGAAACAAAACGCTGCGCGTCCTTAAACATAGTGGGCCACCAGTATCCTGCTTGTAGTGCCTTAAAAACTGTTTTGAATGTGGTGAAGCGACCAGCATAAGAGGAGCCGTTGCAGTGAAAATGGATCTCTGGGATTTATTCTTCAGCTACACATCTTCTGAAAACTCCATCAGGACAGTGCTTGTACAAGTAAGGTTCATCCCAGAAGTAGTGGCGGATATCCTTAAGGAATTTCTTCTTTTTTAGCCCACGAAGTTGCTTGGTTCCAGGTTAGCAGCTAGGTAATTTGCAATTTCTCCAAACCAGGGCAAAGGAGGTGGTTGAGCGCCTTCGATCGTATGACATATTTCGGGCCGAGCAGGTGCTCGTTGGGAGGGAGCACCTGCTTCCTCAACTTGAAAAACATCAATCGAATATATCTGTTCTTTAGAGAGACTATCATCAAGGGGGATTTGTTCATCAATTCGCATTCTAGACAAATGGTCGCCAACTCCATTGTCTATCCCCTTCTTATCCTTAATCTCGAGATCAAATTCTTGTAGGAGAAGAATCCATTTGAGTAGTCGTGGTTTGGCATCCTTCTTGGTAAGTAGGTACTTGAGTGCCGCATGATCGGTGTGTACGATGTCCTTAAAACCGACAAGATAGGATCGAAAGCGAAGACGACATCTAGAAGTTTCTTTTCGGTCGTGGCATACTTGCACTGAGCCTCATCCAGAGTTCGGCTGGCATAGTAGATGACGTGGAGCTTCTTGTCTTTTCTCTGGCCGAGAACTGCACCAACAGCGTAGTCACTAGCGTCCGTCATCACTTCAAAGGGCAGGCTCCAATCTGGTGGTTTCACAATGGGTGCACTAATGAGGATTCCTTTGATCGTGTGAAAGGCTTCGAGGCAAGCATTATCGAACTCGAACTTCACTTCTTTGCAAGGTAGACGTGTGAGAGGCCTAGCGATTTTGGAGAAGTCTTTGATAAAGCGTCTGTAGAAACCGGTGTGTCCCAAGAAACTACGGATTCCCTTGACTGATGTAGGTGGTTGAAAGTTCATCATGACCTCGATCTTAGCTTTGTCCACTTCGATTCCATCCTCGGAGATACGATGTCCCAATACAATCTCATTCCTAACCATGAGTTGACACTTCTCCCAATTCAGAACTAGGTGTTTTTTCCTCGCATTGCTTGAGTACCCTGCACAGATTAGAAAAATAGTCAGAGAAAGAGCTCCCATACACCGAGAAGTCGTCCATGAATACCTCCATGATGTCTTCGATTAGGATGGTAAAAATGGACATCATGCATCGCTGGAAAGTTGTCGGAGCGTTGCACAATCCGAAAGGCATGCGTCGGTAAGAAAATGTGTCGTAGGGACAAGTGAAAGTCGTTTTCTCCTGATCGTCTGGGTGAATAGGAATCTGAAAGAAACCTGAATAACCATCTAAAAAGCAATAGTAAGGGTGGTTAGCAAGTCTTTCAAGCATCTGATCAATAAAAGGAAGTGGGAAGTGATCTTTGCGAGTTGAGGCATTAAGCTTTCGGTAATCTATACACATCCTATGACCAGTTACAGTCTTAGTCGGTATCAGCTCATCCCTATCATTTTTAATGATAGTGATTCCCCCTTGCTTAGGGACCACATGAACAGGACTAACCAAAGTACTATCAGAAATAGCATAAATCACCTCAGCTTCTAGAAGTTTCATTATCTCCCTCTTTACAACATCCTTTAGATTCGGGTTCAACCTCCTCTGATGTTCTATAGAACTCATCGATTCATCTTCTAGATATATCCTATGCATGCAAAGATCAGGAGAGATTTCAGGTATATCAGCAAGCGAGTAGCCTATAGCCTTTCTATACTTCTTAAGTTCACATAAAAGCAAAGCTACTTCCACATTGTTCAAATCGGCATTTATGGTCACAGGGTAGGTAGAGTTTGTTCCAAGAAATGTGTATCTAAGCCCGACTGGTAGAGTTTTAAGTTCCAATTTAAGAGCCTTCAACTTGCTTCAGGGGCTGTCGATTGGGTCAAGGAGTGGAGTAGGTGCTCGCGGGAATTGAGCAGGTGCTTGAACTGCTTAGGCCGATTTTCCTTCATCATCTAGACTCATGTAAGCTACCATTTGTTCCATACGCCGGCTTGAATCGAGCATCTTGGCAAAGCTGTCAGCGTCTTCAGTCATGGATCCATGCTCTCTTTTGGCTAAAGTTAATGTGGTTTCAAGAGGGTCTGGGCAACGAATTTCTTCGGCTAACTCATATAACATAGACGTTGTCTACACATTCCACAGTAAAGGTCTGCCCATCAAGCATGGGCTTTTTGAGCAACTTGTCCATCTCGAATGTCACCACCATATCGCCTAGCTGAAGATCGATAACTCCATTCTGAACATCGATTATTGCACCAGCTGTGCAGAGGAAAGGCCTGCCAAGAATCAGAGGATCCTTCGGTTCCTCTTCAAGTTCAAGAACCACAAAGGCAACTGGAATCAATGTATCCCCAATTCACACGTAGATGTCTTCCAAAACTCCCTTGGGAAGCTTGGTCGATCTATCGGCAAAAACCAAGGAAATTCGTGTCGGTTTAAACTTTGTGAAGCCTAAACGCTTGGCCACTGAATAAGGCATGAGGTTCTCGCTGGAACCAAGATCGCAGAGGGAACATGCGAAAGTCGTGGGGCCAATCGTGACAGATAAAACAAATCGTCCAGGGCCACCTCTCTTTTTTAGCACCTTGTTTTGAAGGATAGCGCTGCACTCCTTCGAAACGATCATCACCTTCTCTTTCTCAGCGATTTTCCCAGAAACTAGAGTCTTAACGTACCGTTTGAGAGCCGGTATCATCTGAACGGCATCCGTGAGAGGCAGCTTCACGGTTAGGTCCTTGAGCATCTCCCTGTACTTTGCATCCTCCAAGTCCTTGCGGGACTTCTTAGGTGGCAAGGGGTAAGGAACCTTTGGTTTGTATACCCTTTCTGGAGTCGCTGTGGGTTTCGGGGTAGAGGTGGAGGCTGTAGCCTGGCGGAGTGCATGCTCTGATGAGCTATTGGGGTGCTCTGTTGTGTCATCCTCTAGAATATCGAAAGGTGAACCTGACGTTCCATGGAGTGGGTGCTCGTTGGGTGTAAGCACGTGCTCCGAAATCATGTCCTTTCCTTTTGCTGATCCTGAAGTTGTTGATGAGTTTAATGTCTTTCCACTTCTCAATTCAATGGCGTTTACAAACTCCTTCCTAGGTGCTTCAACTTTTCAAGGCAGAGTTCTTGTTGTCCTTTTGATTGATTTAGCGGCCTGCGCAATCTGAATATCGAGCTGCTTCATATGAATCCACACAGCTTCATACTTCCCATTAAGATCGACATACATTGTGTCGACCTTGAAGTTGATCTCAGCAGCAGCTTTCTGATGACTAGCCATTAGTTGTTGCATTATGTTCTTCAGCTCGTCTTGGGAGCCGGTTGCTAAAGAAGGTTGCGGGTTTTGAAATGGCTGAGGTTGCGAATTGTTGTAGGGTTGTCTCAGTTGAGTGCCTCCTTGGAATCGGTTTTGATTGGGGACAAATGGCATGTTCTGGCTTGGGTAGTTGTTGGAGTACCCTCTTTGGAAACCCACCTAAGGTTGGTTCCCTTGCTTAGGATAAACTTGATCCTGCGGATTCTCCACATTAGTGCTCTTATAGGACACATTCGGATGAGTGTTGAAACTGTGAGTGTTGAAACCGCGGTTCTGTCCAAAACCTTGTCCGTTGACATAGTTTACCTCCATTTGATCCCCATCGGTTTCTTCGTCAAACGCCTGAGAGAGGGGTGTCTCACCATTCTCATCGACAAAGTGGACTGCTTTCTGGTTCCCCTTTAGCAAAAGGTTTACCTTGGCCGTGAGCTCATCAATCTTCTTGGACTCCACACTATTGACCTTTTTCCTGTCATACTCTGGACTCTTGTTCCTGGAGCATGCGACAAGGTTTTCGATCATCTCTAGAGCTCCCTCTTTCGACTTGGTGTAGAAGTCTCCATTACTGGCTGCATTAAGAGCGTTTCGGTAGTCTCATTCTACTCCATCGTAGAAGGTGCTGAGCAGCTGCTCGTCGCTAAACCCATGGTGAGGGAATTCGCGCTTGTACTCCTTGAACCGCTCCCATGCCTCGTTAAAGGTCTCGTCAGAGAGCTGCTCGAATGAGGATATCTTGTTCCTTAAAGCTGCGGGACTTGGTGTAGAATTTATCCAAGAAAGCCGATCTAGCGTCAGCCTAAGTCTCCAAAGAACCTGGTGGTAAAGACTTCAACCACCATGATGCTTTCCCCGCAAGAGAGAAGGGGAAAAGCTTGCACTTCAAGAAATCTGGAGGTACACCATTGGAGCCGGTTGTGCTACAAATCTCCTCGAAGTTTTCGATGTGGTCCATCGGAATCTCAGCAGGTAAACCATGAAAGAGATGTTGCTTCACTAATGCAATCATCTGAGGCTTAATCTCGTAATCTTGCCTTTGAATGATCGGGGTGACAATTGCGGATCGGTCTTGGTAGTAAGCGTGTGCCGCATCCTTGTCTCCGAAAGCTGCCTTGTCGTTCTGGTCACCCATCTCTGTAGAGGCGATGTCAGTTGTGTCTGGTTCCGGAACAGGGGTGTTGCGTCTCTGCCTGTTCTCTCGTTCTCGTCGAGCTAGTTCGTCATTAGATAAGTTGACTAGATCGTTGTTTTTTCTGCTCCTTGTGCTCCTGATCATACACCTGAAACGCAGAGAAGAAGAAGAATCGAAAACGAGTTTAATAGGGTTCTTAGTCTAATGATTTAGCCGTAAACCAAAAGTAAAAATTTGGTCCCCGGCAACGGCGCCAAAAACTTGATACACGAGTTTTAAACCTTATTTCCTACTGCAAGTGCACATCAATTCGTAGAAGTACTTAGGGGTTGATCCCACGAAGACCAAGTATTACACTATGGAATAATGGGCTAAATTAAGAGCTAAGAGATTCAATATGAGTTGGTTCGGTATCTTGATTAGCATGTAACAAACGAAATTGGTTGTAAATAATAAAGCAAGCGCTAGGTCAAGGCAATTCGCAGGTAATTCAGAGCAACAGATCAAACAAATATTCAGGCAAGATTAAGTGCCAATCTAGAACTCAACCACAAAGATACCATCAATCCACTCTCGCGGCCTTGGAGGCTTTATCTAACAACCTAGAAAACCTAACTCTCGTTGACTCTAGAAATCACAAACAAGCATTATAGATCAGGGTTGATATGTTCATAATTCTCCTACATATCTACTCTTGCAGGCATATAATAAATTGCCCACCAATGTTCTTTCTAGCAACCTAGCAACTCTCGCTGTCTAAGTCAACCTAATATCATAAAATCAAGTGATCAATTCGACTTAAGCATTAAGAACGACAAGGTGAAGACATCGATTTTAGTAACCTATTTGTATTCAATCCTTAGCTCATGAATTCCTTTGAAAACCTTAACCTAACTAAGAGATCTACTCAGACATAAATAAAGATGAAAGAAACAAAGCAAAAGGATAAAAAGACTGCATTGATAATTAAAATAGAAGTGCTAGGGTTCAGAAATCTTCTCAGAATGTAGTAGAGATCTTCTCCCTCCCAAGTAGAAAGCTCTATGATGTGTTTTTAACTAAAGCAAAAGCAAATATAAGATAAATAAAAACTAAGACTTCGAGAGAGTATATATATCAGATCTCTTTAGGCGGCTGCTCCCCTTATTTTCGGCCAGGATTAGGTCAAATCTTATTTCCTTTATTCTCTCCAAAATCGCGAGCAGGTGCTCGTTAGTAGCCGAAAATCGGGAGCATGTGCTCATTGATTGGAGTCGGTAGAACTTCGCAGGATTTGTCTTATTTTCTTCAATTCTGATCATTTTCTACTCCAGAGGCTTCAGCTACTCCAAAATCCAATAACGAGTCTATAGCTACCTAATATCTCCTGAAATATACTCAAAAACTCTAAAAAGTAATTAGATACTAAGGTTAGTATGGGTCAAAATCTCAATACTAAGATGAACGATGAACGAAGTGGTTGAATTGATCCAATCTGCTAGCTGTACAGCTCTTTCAGATGGGACGGTGGGTGGTTGAATGAGTGAAGGGTGGATCGAAGTCGCCACAAAACCGTGCGGAAATGGTTTTGATAAGACAAAGACTCGCCTTGGCTAGAATCGCACTAACAAGGAAGAAATCAAAAGCAAGAGTTATACTCTAAGAAAATTTGTTTGTTTATTGATCAAGGGTATTTTGCAATGAAAATGAAATTGAGCTTTTATAGGTTCATATACAACGGTCCTAAGAATTTAAAACAAGAAAAGAAACACAAAAATTAAAGAATATGGCTGTTGGGGCTTTGATGACAAAATCAGGCTAAATAAGGAAGTGTCTTGAGCTTTGTATCTAGACACCTTGGGGGATGACTTGTATCTTAAGAGCTGGATGATAAATCCATTTAAGGAGAGTCTTTTGATGGTGAATAATCTCTCAAAGTCGTGCTTGTCTCGGATCAAGAGGAGAAAGAGCCGTTGGACATTGATTACTCCAAGTGTGAATGCAATCGAAAATGGAAAGTATTCAAAGGTGAGGATCCGCCTGATCCTGTGGGTGCTGGTGCATAGTAAGCTGGTTTCTGAACTTTCTTGATTGTTAGATGTGTCTCCTGAATGCGTAGATGTCTCTCCTGGTCGCCAAAGTCTCGTTTGTAGCTGATTCAGTCCATGAGCTTCCAAATAAAGTAAGTGTAGAATTCCCCGAATTAAAAGTTAAATAACTTTCAAACCATAATGAATTCCGGTCTGATTCGAATTTTCCCTGATTCCCTGGTGAATCAAGATTCCAGAACAGGTCAGTTTGTAGCTTAATTCGTCATGGTTTGGTTGCAAACCTCCATTTAGGGCGTGTAGGTCCAAATCAGGTAACTTGGAATTCACCCGGTTTGTAAACTCAATAAATTCGAAGTCTGAATCCGGTTTGATTTAAATCCAATTATCCGTGCTTCCTTTGTTAGTTGAGAATCCAAAACAATTTGATTTGTTGCTTAAAACCTCCTGGTTTAGTCGGTACGCCTCTTTTGGTAGTCGCTGGTCTTCATGATTTTCATTGGTGATCTTCTGGATTGAATCTCCTATACTTCTTCTTGGGAAACGCTTTTGGGATGATTCTTCTTTGTGATATCTTCTAGGTGGGTTGATTGTGTGCTCCAAGTGTCTGTTGACCTGGAACGTTTGGCCTTGACCTCTATTTGAGCTGAATTCAGCTTGCTTATCTCCTTAGCTCTCTACAGCTTCATGTTTTCCACTTCCATGGTTGTCTCCATGTTGGCTAGACTGGTACTGGTTCTCAGGCATACATCATTTTCGGACCATAAGTTAGTTTTACTATTCAAGCGATCTTGTACGTAGGCAAACACTTGTTTTTTTTATCCACATATCTTCTCTGGAATCCCAAGATACGTACCCATTCCACCTTTCTGAGGAATACCTAACACTCTTTTAATCTCCATTTTTTTATAATTCGGCACTTTCGCTCCAAATAATATAGAAGATTTGGCTTTGTTGAGTTGTTGTCCAGAGGCTATCCCATAAAGATCGAGAATCTTCATTAATTCTGCACAATGGCTAGTTTCTGCTTTACAGAAAAATAGACTATCTATCATCCGCAAATAGGAGATTTGAAACCGCATGGCTAGCTTGGGCTACTTTTATCCCCGATAATTTTTTTTCGCACTCAGCACCACTAATCTGTGAGATCAAAATTTCAGTACAAAGAATGAAGAGAAAAGGAGATAGCAGGTCCCCTCGTCGCAGCCCACGTCCTGGGTTGATTCGCCCTTTCGCTTCTCCATTTAGTAGAACCTGGTAGGAAACTGAAGTGATACATTAATTCATAACCCAGCAAATCCACTTTTCATCAAAGCATATCTTCTTCAATAGAGCTTCCAAGAATCTCCATTCAACTCGATCGTACGCCTTACTTATATCAGTTTTGATGGCTATGTATTTGGACTTGCAGCTCGGGTTTCTGCGGAGAGCATGGAAGATCTCTTGTGCCACCAGTATGTTATCTGTTATCTGTCTCCTAGCCACAATGGCCGACTGGGTCTCCGAGATAAGGCTCGGGAGTATCTTCCGTAACTGCTTAGAGAGAATCTTAGATATTATCTTGTAGCTCACATTATACAGGCTGATAGGACAAAATTCCATCATAGTTGAGAGTCTCTCCGTTTTCGGTATCAAACAAATGTTGGTTTGGTTCAGACGCTCACCAAAGTTGCATGAGACAAAGAAATCCCTCACCATCTTACAAGTATCGGTCGCGATGATGTTCCAGTATCGCTGGTAAAAGAGACTCGTCATTTCGTCCGGTCCTAGCGTTTTATCCGAATTTATCGCAAAGGCCGCTTCTTTTATCTCTACGTCTGATGGGATTCGCGTGAAAGCCTGGTTCATCTCTGCAGTAACTGACTCGGTCATAAACCGGAAGATATCATCATCTACACGTGAATTCGAATCTGAGAAGAGCTCTGCGAAATAGTTGGTCGCCACATTTTCTATACCATCTTCTGTCTCGACTCATACGTGGTGTTTATTTTGTATTTTAACGATGTGGTTCCTAGCTCTGCGTTTCTTAGTGGAGGCATGAAAAAACCTTGTATTCCGGTCTCCCAATTTCAGCCATTTAATTCGATTTTTTTGCTTCCAGCAGAGTTCCTCCTCCCTATAAACTCTCGACTGGTTTAAACGCAGCGGTTGCGGTTGCGGTTGCGAGAGTTTGCGG
>OVBB01000943.1:0-13928 GCA_900406415.1 Isatis lusitanica
AAAATGCAATATATCTAATATATAAAATAAAAATGAATTAACCATTCATAGAAAAAGCTTTAAAATCTAATTGGTTTCACATTCTCCAATAAATGTAAAAGTTAGCATTTAAATGTGGAAAATCTTGAATTTTGAAGCAAGGAAGATTATTATCTCTGTAATATATACATGGCGTTGAGAGGTTTATTATATTTAGAGATTCTGCTCTCAACATTAACAGAAATGTTCGGTTTCTTTTCTGCTTATTATTCTCTTCAAAAAAAAATGGATAGGGTTGCGTCCATCATTCTTTCCTTGCCGATAGATTTACTTGAATATATCGTTGTTTGTGTGTCGAAGAGATCTACAAAAGATTACTTCAGTTTGAAGATGATTTCCAGAATACTGAGAGAGCTTTCTGAATTACCTTTGGTCTATGCATCCGTATATATCTTCGATCTGGATCCCAATAATTGGAATAACGACGCAGTTTTTCTGAAAGTGTTTTATGATCATGTTAATCCATATTCTATTTATATGAAGGGTTGTCATGCTTATTTTTGGTATAATGAATGGCAAGGGTTGGCTAAGATTAAATTGGCCGCAGATCAAGGATTTTTGGTTGCTTTATATACTTATGGAATGTTGTGAGACATACTATATGATGATATTACGCACATGCGTCTGCTCACTAGAGAGTCTCTTGTGAACATCAGCTCTGATCTTGTCAATCGTATAAGGCTATGTCATCTTCATTGTCCCCCTTTGCTGGAGAAGCAGACCATGTGTAATACCTTATAGATACATGTAGGTGTATCACTACAAGAAAACACGGGCATAGCGAGAAATTTTAACGAGGAAAATGTTTCCTCGTTAATTAACGCGGACTTTACGAGAATTTCACGTGGAGAGGAATATTTCACGTAAATTCGTCGTAAAGTAACGTGGAAACCATTTCGTCGTAAAACCATAGTTAGTTAACGAGCCTTTTACGACGAAAACACTTTTCCTCGTAATTTNATTTCCGCGTAAACGTTGCTTCGACATTACGAGGAAATAATTTACCGAGTTCTTTACGTGTACCGAGTGATTTTCCTCGTAAGTTCCTCATAAAGTTTGCTTCGAAATTACGAGGAAATGAGTTACCGAGTTCTTTACAAGTACTTATCAGGGATATCCACACTTGAGATAGACAAAAGGAAAGATCAACACTTTATTAAGTGATTGAGGTGTCAGGTAAAAACTTATCTCCAAACGTGATCATTTAATATTTTTTATATGAANTCGCGTATAAGTTGCTTCGACATTGCGAGGAAATAATTTACCGAGTTCTTTACGTGTACCGAGTGATTTTCCTCGAAAGTTCCTCATAAAGTTTGCTTCGAAATTACGAGGAAATGAGTTACCGAGTTCTTTACAAGTACTTACCAGGGATATCCACACTTGAGATAGACAAAAGGAAAGATCAACACTTTATTAAGTGATTGAGGAGTCAGGTAAAAACTTATCTCCAAACGTGATCATTTAATATTTTTTATATGAAGATATAAATTTTGACATCGCATTACTTTTGTAGGTTGATTATGATGATCCATCTTACCCCCCATGGTTTCATGAACTTCTGCAAAGGTCACCACATCACCAATGTATTTTACACGAGGCTATACATTTCATACATATGAGGACGAGTTTAATGAAAGCGAAGATGTTAGTAGTGATGATTCTAATGATTTATTTGAATGATGATGTTTTCACATATATATGAAAAGAAGTTTTAAACATGTAATCTTTTAATTTCACTTATATGAAAATAAGTTTTGGGGGTTAAAGATGGGGTTTAGGGGTTAAAGATGGAGTTTTTGGGTTAAAGATGGGGTTTAGGGGTTAGAAGATTGGTTGTAGGAGGGAAGGGGTTATGAAGTTTGGGGTTTAGAAGTAGGGAGTTACGGATTGGAGTTTTGGGGTTTAGGGATTCATAATGTTTCCACGTTAATTCGTCGTAAGATTTAATTTTCTTCATAAAATAGTCTTTATGTAAAAACACGGGACTGGTTAATTCGTCGTAAAAATGTTCCTCGTAAAAGGGACATAAGAAGAAAACACATGGCTGGTTAATTCGTCGTAAACTTGTTCCTCGTAAAAACCTCGAAAAATTTCCTAGTTAAATCAAAGCAAAATTTGCCTATATATATTGCATTCCCCATTCAGATGCAACACACAAAAAAAAAAATTCTGAGAATCAGAATATTATGAGAAACATTGAGTCCGAATGGCGGATTTAGCCCCATAATCAGTTTAATTATCATATGGTAATGAACATATTTTGGGGTTAAATCTGTTAATCGGACTCAATGTGAATGGAATATTTTTAAGTTANGTTATGTAAAAACACGGGACTGGTTAATTCGTCGTAAAAATGTTCCTCGTAAAAGGGACATAAGAAGAAAACACAGGGCTGGTTAATTCGTCGTAAACTTGTTCCTCGTAAAAACCTCAAAAAATTTCCTAGTTAAATCAAAGCAAAATTTGCCTATATATATTGCATTCCCCATTCAGATGCAACACACAAAAAAAAAAATCTGAGAATCAGAATATTATGAGAAACATTGAGTCCGAATGGCGGATTTAGCCACATAATCAGTTTAATTATCATATGGTAATGAACATATTATGGGGTTAAATCTGTTAATCGGACTCAATGTGAATGGAATATTTTTAAGTTAATTTGTTTTCGTCGTAAAGTAAAAACACGGGGCTGGTTATTTCCTCGTAAGAGTTTTCGTCGTAACTTTCTGGTTAAGTAATGGGCCTAGGAATTTCCTCGTAACATTACGTGGGCTTTACGAGGAAAAAAACGCGGAACTGGAAAATTCCTCGTAAAGTAACGTCGAATTTACGAGGAAAGATAATTCTCTATATAAACAAAACCGCAAAATCTGCTCATTTTGTCTCCACTTCCTCATTTCCTCTCTACTTCCTCTCCAAGCACAGGTAAATTTTCTGAATTTTTTTTTTTAGTTTATGTGATTAGTTTAGGTGGTTAGTTTAGAGAACTAAAGTTTAGGTGGTTAGTTTAGAGAATTGTACCTAGGTTTATGGAATTACTTTAGATAATTATAGATTATGGAATATATATATTATGAATCTCATATGAGCTCACTCGAGGGAATTCTCGACATTGAGCGGCTGGAAACCCTCTTTTGGAGCATATCTTGGAGGCGAGACGGGTCCAGTACGGGATTCCGCAACCACCGAGACCCACCACAGAGGAGAAGGTGGAGGCGGACACAAGGAGTCAGGATTTCTTCACGCACATAGAGGACCAGTAGCTACTATTTATTTTTAATTTGCTTTTCGTTGTAAAAATTTAAAAACCTGAAAACCTAAGTATTTATAAAATATTTTCGGATATATAAATTTCGGAATTTCGTTTTTATATTTTTCAAATTTGGGTTTTAACAAATAAATATTATTAATTATATTTTTATAAAATAAATTACGCTTTCACGTAAAATCATCGCTAAATATTTACGACGATTAAACGTGGAAGATTTTCGGCCACGTTCATTCCTTGTAAAAGATCGCCTCGAATTTATGAGGTATATCTTGTGTGTATTTTACAATTTCGCGTGTTTTTTACGAGGAACATGACGCGTGGAATTTATGAGTGAAGTTTAGCGTGTATTTAACGAGGAAATATCGTACGAGTAACCAACGAGGAATCTTTTGCGACGATTTAGCGAGGAATTATGGTTTATGACAAAAGTTTCACGACGTTTCAATTTGTCTCGTAATTTCCTCGTTAAGCCTCATTTACGACGAATTTGCGTCGAAATACGTACTCGTAAAATGCGCATTTTCTTGTAGTGTATTCCTTATGATGAATGGTTCTATTGATACGAGTACGAGGAGGAGGCGATATGTACTGAGATTTGTGATAAATTTTTATGGACTAGAGAACTTGGTATATTCTTTAAGCTCTTTGGTTTCATAGCTTTTCCTAACACTAGAGTTTCAGTCTTACTTTATTGATTTTTTTGCTCCGTTCCAATTTTTATCTTTCATGCTAATTTTCAGTTTTGGCTCTATTTATTTCATTATGTTATGAAGTAAGCTAATCAAATTTGATGCAGTCTAATTTAATTATGTGCAGTTTCTAGTTTTTCTTCAACTTCGCCAGCAAACATTTCATACCACACAGTTATCTATATGGAAAACTGTTTGTATTTAAAATAGTACACTACACATTAGTTTATCAACATACCATATCACATTTTTGGAGATGTATATAATTCTTTTAATTCTTATTAGATGTATAACTACTAACTACAAACACAATTCTTTAAACCAAAGTCATAACAATCAAATTGTATCTATCAGAAATAAACATTTTGTAATACACAAACGTTGTCAGTTCCAATAATGTATAAAGAAATCATGCATTTAGAAAATTATCAAAACTGAAATCTATAAATACAGTTTCTATATATGATGACGCAAAATAACTGATAAACCCTAATTTATCTGCCATGCCGGGCCATACTTTCATATTACAATAGTTAGTTATATTAGAAGAATCTCAATCAAATTTGCACATTAGTCCATTCTTTACAAATCTCTTGCCCGTGCGAGCCGGAGAATCATCTAGTTTATATATATACTTCAGCAAAGATATTTAAACTTTTAAAACCTGAGCACACATCATAAATGGAGAGAGCGAGCTTTGGAAAAGTCATTTTAAATCCAACAACTGATTCGTCCATTTATGTGAACGAACCAAATATCTTGGCGGGTTTTTTTTTCTGTTTTTCTTTTCACATACAAATTCTAGACTTAAGAACTTGAACCAGAAAATCATCCAGCGTGAAACAAACGTAACAATACAATTCAATCAACAATCAAAAACAGAACTAGAGAAATTAAGAGAGAAGACAGTGAAATTGAGAGCAATAGAACAGGTTCAGCGTGAAACTGTTAGGACACCAACTTTGGCTTTATTGGGCTACCATGGCTTAAAAGAATCGCTGAAACGAGTTTGAGTGGCTTGGTCCTTCCATACAAGCCCTTCAATCCATTCTTTCTCGGAGTCGTATATAGCAAATTCTTTAATCATAACGACACTTTTTGAATCCAATGGAAGCTTTTTCAGTTTTGGAGAGTTTCTCACGGAGATATACCTCAGATTTGGAAAAGGCAGGGGACTCTTGTAGATGTTGTTGAGCATAGGTAGATCCAACAACTGCATATATTCTAGTTTTTGGAAAGGAACAATAATACCTGTTTCCGGTTCTGCAACAGTCGTGGCTTTTTCGTTGCTTATAAGAGCATGTGCAGCAGCGTTTTTAGAAATAGAGGTTCACCACATTTTTATTTTATTTTATTAAGTGGGACCTATATTTTTATCACTTGAAAAAAGGAGAAAAAATTGACTGCGAATCTTGGTGTGACACGTTGATGAACCCGAGTTCGTAAAGTATACTAAATAAGAGACAATTCGCTTCGGTTTCGTAACTGTTCAAACTGTTCCAAATTTTTTTATTATTTTTCTTTTTTGGATTTCGAGCCCAGTATTACTGATGCAGCTGCTCTAATATCCTCTAGTCCCTTTGAGAACCCAACTTTAAGACGAATAAGGTTTGGAGCAAACAAAAGCCACGTTAAATCCTTTACACCATTACACTGTTGTACAGATACTCTGGAGAGGTTTGGAAAGCATGGAGTTTTGGGAAATTGGTTCCATGATGCTGTTGTCTCCTCCATCTTTATTTCCCTCATTCCACAACTTTGTAACATAAGGTTACAGAGATTAGCCATGGTTGGCAAAGTCAATAATTCGTCCTCAAGCTTTGCCATAAAGATATCTTTAATACATCTCACCAACCTGGGAGCTTGTAACAGCTGCTTCAGAACCAAACTTGACGTGATCATGTCTATGGTTAATACTTCAAGATATTCCAAGAGCTTCAGCTCTTCCACTGTGCTCCTATCTAGCGACATTTTGGAATCTCTAAGTTTCAGTATCCTCAAGTTTGACAAATGTGATATCCCAGAGATAGTCTCAAGTCTTATCATAGACTCTAGATTCAGATGTATTAGCGCTTTCAGCTTTTGTAAACCAATAGGCAGTCGCTGTATATCTGTCCGTGACAAAGCAAGATAGCGCAAGGAGACCAACGCTGATATTTCCTCTGGCAAGCTATCCAGAGTCCAATTCCAGGACAGATCTAAAACGACAAGCCTAGGCATGGACAGAAAGAACCCATTTGAGATATTTACCANAGCAAGATAGCGCAAGGAGACCAACGCTGATATTTCCTCTGGCAAGCTATCCAGAGTCCAATTCCAGGACAGATCCAAAACGACAAGCCTAGGCATGGACAGAAAGAACCCATTTGAGATATTTACCAACTTGTAGTTTTCCTGGAGGAAGAGAGTTGTAAGTTCAGGACTGTTGGGGCTGCCAAATATCTGCTCAATTTTGTTTTGAATCAGCGACATCCTTCTCACAGCTTTCCACTCTTCGTCTCCTGGTACTTCACATAATCCAGCCCCAGCTTGCACAATATATCTTTCTTTATGAACTCCACGATCAGATGATATCCATGATGCCATTTCACGAAGTACATCATGCATAATCACAAATGATCCATTCTCTACATCCTCCGACAATAAACATCGATGTACAAGGGAACCAAGTATCTCATAGCCTTGGTTTATTGCCCTTTCTCCATGCTTCTTTTCATCTATGAATCCCTCGCAGATCCAGTAGTCTATCAATTTACCTTTATTGATTTGAAAATCTTCTGGAAATAATGCGCAATACAAGAAACAAGATTTTGCATGCTCCTCTTTTATATCATCGTAGCTATACATCAAAATTGGAAGAATCTCATCTTCCATGCCAGAAAAATTGGTAGCGTATGAACTCAACTCTTGAACTGCATGCTGCCATTCTTGTATTGTCCTCTTACATGCCATGGTCTCACCGATAACATTCAGAGCAAGTGGTAGGCCACGACATTTCTCTGCAACTTTGCGTGCGAGATCGACGATCATTGGATGGGATTCTAATGTAATTCTTCCAATTTTTTTTTGAAACAAATCCCACGCATCATTTGATCCCAAGCATTTTACTTCCATCGGATCATCTACCCCCATGCGCCCACACACTTCCAGAGAACGAGTGGTGAATACAATTTTGCTTTTGTTTTCCGCTGTTGGAGAAGGGACTCCAATGTCCCTTAAATCCACTTTACTCCATATGTCATCCAGTAACAACACAAATCTCATTTGTGTCATTGAAGTGTGTATACCAGTTGCCTTTTGGCTCTTTGTTTTTCGATCCCACCCCCCTCCAGTGATTCGTAGTTTCTCAGCGATCCCATCTTGAATCTTCTCCACACGTTTATCCTTAGACACAACAATCCAGATCACAATGTCAAACCCATCATTTGCACCTCGAAATTTGTTGTTCATCTGTTCAAGAAGAGTTGTTTTCCCTACTCCTCCCATACCATATAGACCCATCATCAGGGTTCGATCATCCATGAGGTGGTTCCATGCCCTTGCGAGCATAGTCTCACGACCAACAATTTCCGGTGGTAAAGACCTTTGCTCCACCATATCTATATCTGGTGGCCCTGTCACCTCTTCTAGAACTTCATCCCAATAAAGCTTAATCATTTTCAACATCAAGATAACCCGTCTCCCGTAGCTATACCTCAACTTTAGATTTTTGGGGCAAATACCACAAAGACACAACCTTTGAAGCTCAACAAGACAAGCAGTATGCAATTCATGGAATTCGTTTTCGATGGCAAGGACATTGTTAAGCCATACCTGGACTACGTTAAGCCTTCGTAGACCGTTTCTTTCCTCCCCTTCTACCCTTCGCAACACATCTTTTCGCCTTGCACTGAGGAGTTCCGTGACTGTTCTCAGCTCTTCCAGATTCTTGTTGAAGTTACGAATATAATTGACTTTACCGCAAAAGCAGCTACTGAAACCATTCAATACATCACCGCCTGATATTTCTACACAGATAAAATTACCCATTGTTCATTGAGATACAAACAGAGATTCCCAACTCAACCGAGGAAGCTTAATTATGATGATTGCCTATTAAGAATTAAGATGTGAAAAGGACAGAAAATAGTTATTTTGTCAACTGGACGCTATTATAATTATCCACAACGTAAAGAAAAAACTAAAAGAAATAAAGATTCCCCAACTTGGAATTTGTTAGTAAATATGGTGAATAAGTCCAAGTCGTCGATCCATATTTAAATATCGAGACGTAACATTTTTATATAGTTTTCGACCCATGTTACGCGCAGCATTTTATTTATATATAGTTTTTTTTTATCAAAACTATATAAAAATAAAATAAAATAATAGTAGCGGCGACGGCGACGGCGACGGCGACGGCGACGGCGGCATATCAGCTTTTTGGTCTTGGTGCGGANTATCAAAACTATATAAAAATAAAATAAAATAATAGTAGCGGCGACGGCGACGGCGACGGCGGCATATCAGCTTTTTGGTCTTGGTGCGGAAATGGCCGGATCTACTTATCCCAAGTCGTCGCCGCTATGTGGTCGGTTAGGGTTGGAGTGTATCCCGGTTTGTTTTCCATTTTTGGAGATTTAATGTTATTGGTTTTAGATAGTCCTGCGGTTTCGGTTAACCGGTTTTCGGTTAACCAAAACAAAAAAAAAATCCTGCCGAAATTAACTGAAAAAATCTCGGTTCGGTTCGGTTCGGTTCTCGGTTAGTTTCGGTTTTGAATTTATCCAAATTTTGTTTTTTTTTTAAAAAAAAACGGTTTTATTTCGGTTTTTCGGTTATTTTCGGTTTTTTTGGTTAATNATCTCGGTTCGGTTCGGTTCGGTTCTCGGTTAGTTTCGGTTTTGAATTTATCCAAATTTTGTTTTTTTTTTTTAAAAAACGGTTTTATTTCGGTTTTTCGGTTATTTTCGGTTTTTTTGGTTAATCCGGTTCGGTTAATTTCAGTTTTTTCGGTTTTTTTCAATTTAATTTTGGTTAAAACCGGTTTAATGTTGGTTAAAACCGGTCTATTTAAAAAAAAACTAAAAAAACAAAAAAAAAACCGAAAACCGATTGGTTCAAACCAAACCGAACCGAATTTCTCGGTGAACTGAAAAAAAAAATCTGCTTATTTAACCGAACTAACTTTTCCGAACCGAACCGAAAAACCGGTTCGGTTCGGTTCGAAAAAACCGGTTCGGTTAAAAACCGCATGCCTAGTTTTAGATTCGAACCAGGCCAACGGGTTATTGGACTTGTACCTTTTTTAAGTTTCTAATTATTATTTTATTAAGAGTGTCATTGTATTAGAAAAANCTAAAAAAACAAAAAAAAACCGAAAACCGATTGGTTCAAACCAAACCGAACCGAATTTCTCGGTGAACTGAAAAAAAATCTGCTTATTTAACCGAACTAACTTTTCCGAACCGAACCGAAAAACCGGTTCGGTTTGGTTCGAAAAAACCGGTTCGGTTAAAAACCGCATGCCTAGTTTTAGATTCGAACCAGGCCAACGGGTTATTGGACTTGTACCTTTTTAAGTTTCTAATTATTATTTTATTAAGAGTGTCATTGTATTAGAAAAAACAAAAATATTGTAATATGAAAACCAATTTAAAAATAAAAAATAAAAAATAAATAAATTTAAGGGTCCAAAATTTCTAAGAAAAAGTCCTCGAGATAATAGATCGGAAAGAAATATTTTATGGAAGATTTGTGAAAATGACTCAGTTCACAAAAGTAATGTGGCGATAGAATGAGCGTAGTGCTTTGGGCAATTACAGTTTACATATCCCCTTACCATAGAATAACAAGAATGCCATTATGATTTAATTTNTAAAATGACTCAGTTCACAAAAGTAATGTGGCGATAGAATGAGCGTAGTGCTTTGGGCAATTACAATTTACATATCCCCTTACCATAGAATAACAAGAATGCCATTATGATTTAATTTTCACAAATAATGAAGAAATTAGAACAATTTCTCGTTTTTTTCTGTACATCTAAAGCGATTCTCACTCATCTCATCTTGTTGTTCACATACCGTTGGAGCAGCTAACCCCACAGAGGTAACCTTTCAAAACAACGCTTCTCGAACCCTGATCTTTCATGCAGTAATGATATATTTGGGATCTGCTTCGCCTAGCAACAACACTGCTTGAACCCAGATCTTACATACACGTTAGTAGAAATTTGGCAGCATAGCACAATTTTTTTCCGGAGCTACGAGAAACCATTTCTTTATCTTTGTTTTTGGAGATATTTACTTTTGTGGAATTATATTCTGCAGATTAAGTGGACGTTATTTACTGTGTTTGGAAAATGGGAGGTCAATAGTACAGGGTGGAATTTCATCATTGATTGGGATGCAGGAGGGAAGTTGTAAGAGGTTGAAGAACAAATAATGTATGATAAGTTTGTAGAAAATGTTTGTAAAGCTTACAACATGGTTACAGAGAAGAATACAATAGTGATTTATGTGCTGTGTAACTATATGAAGGATGAAATGCCTACCGACACACCTCGAGGGTGATCACTGACGATGTACAACTTTCAAACTTTGTCACATTGGCGAAAATAGAGGTTATCCGTATTTGTGTGTCACTAAGAGCAAACCCTGGTGGTCATAATGAGAGTGAGATTGACGAAGATACAAGCAGAGTAGAGAAGAATACACGTGTTACGAAAGAGGAAGTTGGTTTTGGTAATGTTAACTACGAGACTATGAAGCCGGCACAGCTAGTGGAGGCTGTTTGTATTAAGGTTGGCGATATATTCAATAACAAGGAGTTAATATTGAAATTGTGCAAGCTTTCAGTGATAGAAATGTTTGATTTCAGCATTCAGAAATCTTGGAAAGTATTTGTTGCAAAATGTTTCGTTTCTGGATGTTCCTGGAGGATTCGTGCTTCGGCTATATCACATTCATGTCCAGAATTTCTCGTTCGTAAATATATTGATTCTCATACATGCTCATCTGCACATAGGTATTCTCGTCAGCGACAGGCTAATGCAAAATGTATTGGCAAGATGTATGTTGAGGGATTCAGCGGTGGTAGTGATTTGGTAAGTTCAGAGGTGTCATGTTAGTAGCCGCAGATCATGATGGAGATGGGAGTATATTTCCTATTGCGTTTGGGATTGTAACAAAGAGAAAATGATGCTTCATGGGAATGGTATTTTACGCAGTTGCGTGGTGTGATTGTTGATGATAAAAATATCGCTATTATATCTGACAGTCATCCATCAATAGCCAATGCCGCTCAGAAGGTTTTACCTGCAATTGATAGGGGGATATGCTTACATCATCTTGGAAATAACCTTGCGGCAAGATTTAAGAAAGACTCCACTAGTAAGTTTGGCGAAGAAAGCTGTGAAGGTGTATCGAGCGATTGAATTTGACAATCTTTTGAAGTGATTAGGCGGCAGGACGTTGAACTAGCAAAGTACTTAGAAGATGCTGATTTTCAATTGTGGGCTCTTTCAAATTTTCCAGGGGACATATATGATATACTGACAAGAAACTCTGCAGAATCCATCAATGGCACCCTGAAAGAAGAAAGATCGTTTCTTATTGCCTATTTTGTGGATTGTATTAGAAAGATGATGTCGAGATGGTTTGAGGAAAGGCGAGAAAATTTGATGTAGATAAGATCCCCTGCGTGCATGCAATTAAAGCAGCTGAAAGTCGGAAAATTGACGAAGCTACCCTGGTGCATCCTCACGTCACAAAACTTCACTTGTGTGCAATGTACGCATAAGCTATTAACCCTATAGATGAAGATTTGATCCCACCACCAGGATTCCTTGAACAACGCTGTCTTCCACCACACGTTTGCAAACAACGCGGCAGACCGAAGATGAAGAGATACCTATTTGCTATTGAAAAGGCCAAGCGATACAAGCGTTATCTTTTGAAAAAGAAGAACCAATCAACAAATCAGAATAATCCAGTGAAAATGGAACGTTGTCGTAATCCATATTCGAGTACTCCATCAAAAAAGAAGAAAACGAAGGTTCCTACGAGTTCTCAGTCCTCATATGGAGCAACTAAGAAGGCAACGAAGCTTCCGAAGAGCCCTCCAGCATCGAGCAAGAAGCGAAAACATTCGCAGCTCACTCCGTCCACAAAGATGACTGAGGTAACCGCACCCAAAACTCCAGCACCAGTTGTGAGAAAGAGACTTTTCAAGAGTTGCCCTAGCCCAAACCCAAATAAAAAGAGAGTAAACATTTGCAACAAATGCCACAAAGCCGGACACAATCGATCGACATGCGGAGTTGCAAAGCAAGTGTTTGGATAATACCATGTCATTTGTTATTTCCATAACAATGATGACTCTTAAAGTGTTATAACTTTTTTGCCAGTTATCATGAAAACGCTTTCAAGTTATACTAGGGCGCAGAAATTCAGCATTCAAGATGTTTATATAAAATGACCTGTCAACAGCCCTAAGAAACATGACTTACAAGGCCAGGTCCTTTTCTCCCGCCAACTGACACTGCTCTGTCGACGAGTTAAACGGGCAGTTCATTTTTCTCTGCCGAAGCCACTGCCGTCAACTGCAACAGCTCTGTCGGCATTTTCTATCAGCTGCGGCTACCTCATTCGTCAGAGGGGTTCTTTAACATTCAGAACGCGAAAAGGAACATCACATACACGGACTGGTCTCATACACTGCCGTAGACTGCCTCCAACTGCGGCTTGCTCGCCACTGCTCTGTCGGTCTTTCCAACCATCTGCAGACACCTAATTCGTTTCAGGGGTCCTATAACAGTCGGAAAGCAAAAAGAAACATGTCTTACAAGGCCAGGTCCTTTTCTTTGTCGTGTCTTTCTCCCGCCAACTGCCACTGCTCTGTCCATGAGTTAAAGGACAGTTCATTTTCTCTGCCGAAACCACTGCTGTAACACCTCTGAACCGGACTAGACAGGACTGGCCAAACAACAATCAAACAAGAACATGCAAGGCCAATCGTTTATGCGATCAAACGACAATCAAACAAAAACACGGACGATCGCACTCCAGCCCTGCCGATCCGTAGATGCCACAGTTCGGGGTTAAGTAACAGATCAGTTCATTCCAGGACAAATCCGAATACAGAACCGTTCCGAAAGCTAACTCTGATTACCTCTCGACTGCGGCCTAAAGCTTTTCAACCCGTACTTTGGACTCGAGTTGTGCTAGTCCGGACAAGACAAATATCACAGAGCCAATTAAGTTAATAAAACATTTCATTTCATTTATAAAATTCAATTCTAACTTGTACAAATAAAACCGTACGGTAATCACCTTGGGAATCCGAAGAAAAACATTACATATTCTCTTACAAACGAGTCCTTTGCAAAAAGTCAAGAAACCTACTTCCAACGAACCTAATGTTCTGCCGCTCGCTCTACTAGTTTACTAAGGGTTACATGCAAGGGAAGATAAAGGAGTAAGTAATCGGGAAACCCAACCCAGTTCCATAAAAAACAGGGAAACCCAACCCAGTCCCCATCATGCAACACACAATCAAGCAACCACAGAATAGCCGAAACAAAATAAAGATAGCCAAAGCAACATAAAAGTAAATAGCCGAATCACAAAATGTTAGTATATGCGTTCTTCCAACGCTTTCTCAAACCGCGTTCTCACAACGCACTACATATTCACGTGGGCACTGAGATCTCAAAGCATGTCGTAGATCCATGTGAACACCCTGCACTTGACTATCATAAATACCGTCAAGCCGGAAAATCACAAAACAATGCCATACACCGGCTTTTGCACAAGTGTTTCCAGACCCCAGCCCCGTCCCCGCACAAGCAATCAAAATTCATGCAAAAACATTTCCAACATAGGAGTTGCCAATTGGTATGACCCACGGTTTGATTTTATATGTACTAGAAACTAAGAAAA
>OVBB01000944.1:0-16996 GCA_900406415.1 Isatis lusitanica
ATAGGATGAACATTGGGACTTAGAATCTCATAACACATCAAAAACTCGAAATTTTTTCCGAAAATATCGATCCGGATGAACATTGAGACTTAACATCTCATAACACATTCAGAACTTAAATAATTTCCAGAATATCAATCTAGAAACGAACCCGGATAAACGTCGGGACTTAGCATCTCGCAACTCATCCGAGACTATCCATTGAACGAGACAGTGAAAAGTACTCACATCTTCTCAAACAAACACGTCTGTTGCTGGCCACAACAAGACTCTCACTCGACCATGGTTCTCTCAACATCCCGCAGCCGATAAAAGTAGTGCGCTATACAAATTTTCCGGACTAGCATCCGAAAGGCGTAGCCTGACATCCCGCGATCCTGCGGGAAACATCAAAGACGATGTTCTGTTTTAGCTTATCTTCAGGAGCGCTTCGCATAGGCAAATAGTGTGAGGTGTAAACCGCGAAAGAAGCTCGCTAACCCAGTAAGACGCCTGACATGTCAAGTTGGTCTTGAAAATCTCCGAACGCAGTAACAAACCGGCTCTGACGCGAGATTTTAAACGCGTTCAGTCGAGAGAGGGATTTAATGTACTCAGTTCCCGACGACACCAAAACATGCATCAAACCCATGTAATATCAGCAACGCGACCCTGGTCAGAAGTTCGAGTGTCTGGAAAAACACTCCAACGCACCGTACAAAACACAAGTCCAAATAAGAGGTCTGAAGAATCTAGCGAAGTCAAGCAAAGATTCGACAACCTCGACAAAATACTATCTAAATCGATAAACTGGTTTCCCAACACAAGTCTGGAACCAAAGCAGAAACTAAAACCCGAATAGTATCTAAAATGATACGTTGGTTTCAAAGCTCGAAACCGAAGATAACTGAAAGACAAAATGATATCCATAAAAGGAAAAATCAAACGGTCGAGTAAGTTCAACAAAAGAAGCAAATACATTAAAGGGCCAAGCGACCCGAATACAGCAAGACAGAAAAACATACGCATAATAAGCGAAAACCTAATCATATTGGACATCGGGGGTAGCTCCGGTCTCGTCCATGTCCTGGACCTCCGTCTCCTTGCTAGGAGACTGGTATGGGAAAATGGGGGAGTAGACCAAATGGCCATCGAACTCAGAAACAGCCCGGTCAAAGGAGCCCACCCAACCTTTTCCCCGGAGCTCCGCCAAAGAGGACTCCAACCGGGCCTACTCTTCCTCAATTTTTCTCTTCCCAGACTTAATGTCCTGGACCATCGCCAGGTTTGAACCGACCTCGGTCAGAGCGGCATCGGCAAATCTGGCCTTGCGCAGCGGAGCTCAAGCAGCCCTCGCGCTCTCGAAATGAAGGCGGAATTTCTCCGCCGCCTCCCATTGGCAGCATTTCACCGCCTTGTCCAGCTCATGCTTAGCCTCCTTGAGCTCAACCCTAAGAGCCTGCACTTCCACAACGGTGGAAGACTCGAGCATTTGGGTCTTCTTTTCCGCTCTCTTGATCCTGACCTCCAAGTTCCTAATCTTCTTGTCCTTCTTACAGGACTCTTTCGCCGTGGCCTCCAGAGAGAATTGGATCGCATGTGCCCAAGTGGCGATCTGAACAAATAAACAATCACTAAGCAAGAGAGCAAGTCAATATCAGAAACAACTCAAAGGAAACAAGATATACCATCACAAGATCCCCGTAAGCTAACGAGGGAATGAACGGCCTGGCAGCAGCCGGTGCGGACTGGCCAAGATAATCCACGAGCTTAGCCGACTCAACTGTATCTCCTCCGGCCGCCGTGCGGGCATCGAACATAAGCCCGAGCCTAGAGGCCCTCGCCTCTCAAGAGGCTTTCTTCTTCTTCGGGTGACTCGAGCCCTCAGCAACTCCTTTGCCCTTGTCAAGGGCAGTGGCACGATCAGTTTCCTGGGGCGCAGCAACTTGCTCCTCATGAATGTCATCGTCCCGGGGATCAATTTCGGACACCGCTGGAACAGAGGGTCCGGACGCCGACACGAATCTGGCCGCCGACTCAAATCTGGCCGCCAACTCAAATCCAGCCGCCGGCTTGGATGGGCCAGATTCCTTGAGCGTCTGGTAACAATACATCCAAACGCTCTCCAAACCTGGATAAGTGGCCATCAGATCAGCGAAGTCTGGACCTTTTGGAGGAGCACGCCCTTCGAGAATATCTTTTGCGTCAAGGAAACGGCTCCAATGTTCAGGGCTCGCCCAATCAACCTTCTTCTTAACAACTACCTGATTGATCTTGCTAAAGCCAGGCACCCAAGAAGAGTAAGGGATTCGACCTGAGAAAGAAAAAATGTTAAGTTGTGAGAAATGAACTTATGAGAAATTATTAGAAGCACTCAACCTATTTATAGAAGAACTTCACAAAAACAAAAATGAAAAAGAAAAAGAAAAAGGGAAAAGAAAAAGAAAAAGGAAAAAGAAAAAGAAAAAAAGAGACATAAATCTTACGGGGTTCTCTGCAGGTGGTTCTGATCCGACCGCCGTGGTCAGGACTAACCGAGAAAGAATTGTGCTTCACGAAGAAAAACTGATCCCGTGAACCTTTGCAGTGATCTCGAAGCCCGACATAGAAAACCTTAGGCTGTTTTCTAATAGTAATCTGACAGAAGAGGTCGAGCGCAGTGGTCTTCCTCAAAGAAATATAATTCACGATCAGATCCGGCTCCAACTTGATCCCGCACTCAACGCATCTGACTACCAGACTCATTAATATCATCATTGAAGAAGGAATAAGTTGCGAAATTGCGACCCCATAAAGTTCTAGGAATTCAAAGATAACTCCCGGAATCGGAAACCAGAGATAAGCTTCATAGAATAACGACTCGTACACCGTAAAGTACCCCTTCAGGGCCTTGTCCATTGGATCGGTATCCCTCGGAAGGCCGAATTTGACCCCATCTGGAACGCGGAAATCAGTCCGCAACTCATCCATCGCCTCCTGACTGCTCAGAGTAACTCCGAGCTAGTGTTTATTAGCAACTCTCCTATATTCCCGAGTTGGAGTAGGCTGCGAGATCCGCCAGGCAGAAATATCTTCGCCCTAATAAACATTACACACTCCCGGAGAATTGTACTCGAGTTTTACTTCGATGTCTTCCGAGTAGACGACGTCGGGTTCTTCGGTCCCTTGATATGGCCAGGACACCCGAGCTCTGGACGGCCATGGACGACAGCCGCCACTCTCCGCTTCACGCTGCGGAGGAGTCCAGGTGCCCCGAACACTGCTGTCATGTGGCGAGGCGCCACTGACACTGCCTCGAGGAGAGTGGAACGCCCTCTGCAAATCTCTTCCTGATCCGGGAGCCCACATTGATATAGTCGATGTTCCAGCCGCCCCCTGAGGCGCACGCTTCACACCGGCCGCCCTCGACCAAACTTCCTCATGGCCGGCCACCAATGGAGGAGCCTCAATGAGTCCGGGCGCCGCTGGCTGAGCAGGCGCCCATTAAGGTGCACCTTCGGGTCAGGGCGCCACTTACGGAATAGCACCTTCGGCGGCCGAAAAGAAGTGCTCTACGAGTCCAGCGTCCATTTCCAGATAATAATTGAACTCAAGGAAAGTTCAGTATTGTGTCCAAATTTAACTCATAAGGAGTTTGCGGTTGACCCGCCATATCAGACAAAACAAAAAAAGAGAGAGAAGTGCTTGAACACTCGAAGAACACACATGGAACACTTGTAGAACACTTCGAGAAAAAATGAAGAGAGAAATGAATGGGTGAAGAATGAAGAAGAAACCATCTCATGTCATAGCAAAGATGGCACGAATTCCCGTATAGACACGATGGGACAACACACACCTCTGACAAGACATTAAAAACAGAACGAACAAACGGAAAAACCTATCGTCTTCCCGCTCCATCAATCCCGACAAACTCTCAGCTCAAACTCATTGCTTCGGTCAACGAAAGCAAAGAGCTGGGGGGCTAACTGTTGGGGTCAAAATCCCCTATTTGGAGATTGATAGAACCTGAACTCAAGATCAAGATCAAATGGATCACGTCCCGAGCATAAGGGCAAGCCACCCGTGCTTTACGCAGCCGCCGAACATCTTTTGGTAAAGATTCGGCACCCAGACATTGCACGGGCAAAGTCCGGGCGCCCATCATATTCTCAGCGTGAAGACTCAGCGCGCGGACACTGCACGGACAAAGTCCGGGCGCCCATCATCTTCTCAGCGTGAAGACTCGGCACTCCGGGCATTGCACGGACAATGACCGTGCACCCATCATATTCTCAGCATGAAGACTCGGCACCTGGACATTGCACAGTAAAGGGGATCTTTTGAGTTTCCTCCAAGATTCGGTCGATTCCAAGAGCCGCACTGGTCGCCTTGTGGACTTGAGATTCCGCTTCTCTCCTCTGGACTGCCGCTAGCTCCAATTGGGTGCGTAGTTCATCTATTTCGCTTCTTCAGCTCGCGGACCGGTTCGTTCGATCCGTCCGGCCTGTTCTCTCTCGCTCTTCGGTTCTTATTCGCAGGTTCTCCAAGAGTATGTTCTCTTCTTCTTCGGTGAGATCTCTTTCTTCTTCGTCTGTCTTGTCTTCATCGCGGCCGTCCGCTTCTACTGTGACTTCTCCGTCGGTTACCGTTGAGACCGGCTACTTGGCTTTACGCCTCAATGTGCTTTTCCGGTGTAACGGCGGCGGTTCCGATGGTTCCGTCCTTGTTCCGACGGGGGTTTGCTCGCTTGAGTTCTATCCTCCGGGAGTGCTTGTTACCGGCGAGAATCTAAGGTGTCGTCTTCCTGGCGGTTGGGCACCTTGCGCCAGTTCTCGGATGGCCGTCATTTCCTGCGCTGATGTTCTTTCCTTCCTGTCTTGGCGCTCCACGAGTCCGGCCACCATGTTCCTTAGGTCGCCAATTGCCAATACGTCTTCGATTAAGCCGGCCGTCCCGCTGTAGCTTGTTCCGGCCACAGTTCCGTTCGTCGGCATCCCGAACCTTACCGACGCAGCGGTGGTAGTCCAGGCTGCGGTCGCCTTGGTGCCGGCTGCTCCTGCCACGATCGCTCCGGCCATGGATGCTTCGGCCGTGGCTGCTCTCGTTCCGGCTGCTCTGGCTCCGGCCGCTCCGGATGCTGTTCCTCCGGTCCCGGTTCTACCTTCCGGTCAGTTGTTCTCGCTGTCGGTTCTTCCCCCGGTTGCCATGGTCTTTTTCTATGCGTCTCTCGTTCTTAAAGTAAAGAATATTTCTCGTCCCCACAGACGGCGCCAAACTGTGAGAGCCGAAACTCACACTGTCGAAATTTATTTATTTGTGGGGCTCCGAAAATTCTACTTTAAAAGAACTAAATGGCAAAACTGTAAAAAGATGAGAAAGGAGATTTTATTATAATATTTATCTCAAGTACAAGAATATCTGTGAAAGCACCCAATATAGCAAACAATGGCCCTAGACAGGTTAAGTGCCCGCCCCATCCTCCGAAGAGGCTTCCGGAATGGATTCTGTGACCAAACACACCGCTCCGTGGATGCTTTATCGATCTTAGAATGCGGACAGCAGATCGATTTAGGCTGCCGCACCCCCACACACAATCGTCGCAAGTTGCAAACACAGAACTCCAGCTTGTATTCGCTAGCACAGAACTCCTGTCTGCACTGGTACAAAACTCTTGCATGTACCCCCACAACTCTTTAACGACCGATACAGAACTCCTTCCTATATCCCGCAACTCACTAACGTCTAACATGCTCGTCTATTTATATAATATATATTTATCAGTTTTTAACGTGCACAATCAATGGGTTGAATCATCTATATTCATATCTCCAAATTAACAATCAAAACTACCTAGACTTGATCAAGAAAACAGAACACATTTAATACTAGATTCCATCTATGGCGCTTTTTGACGAAAATACGATAATCTGCAGAAATCCCTCACCTTAGCCAAAACGGATGATATATGCGGCTTCTGAACTCCGAATGCTCAAACGGATGTCGAATCTGAAATCACGGTGAAATATCGAATGAGAGCGGCCTTCAAACAACAGAAAAATGGGTAATAGATCAAATGGTCAAAGTCAATGGTTAAACCAGACCTAACCCAAACCGGACCTAACCAAATGACCTAAATCGACCCGGTTACCCAAACCGTGAAGGCTTTGCGGAAATAGAGAGATTAAAGTGAGAGAGAATGAGAGATTATGAGAGATTTATGTGATGAACATGAAGAACAATGAGAGAGAGTAAAGAGAGAGTAACATGATTATTAGATTATGATGTCTACAATCGCTTAAGGCAAATAAAAGACAATGGTCTCACTTAAATACAATTGTGAATGACCAAAAACCTAGGAGTTGCCTTTAATGGATGAAAGGATAAGGTGTACGAGAAGTAGGGATGATTATAAAGTGAGTATAAAGATGTATATTTATACTAAGTAGTCTAGGATCTCGAGAGCTCATCTTAGCGATCTGGGACGTTGAGAAACCAATCTCCGGCCGCCGGCTTTGACCTACGGAGGCGCGGCCCGGGAGCTTGTCTCCTCCGATCTGGCCAGGTTGTGTATTTCGGCCCAGCTTTTCTTTGTGCCTTCGGTTCGATCCTTCCTTCGGTTTAATTGTGGTTTGATGTTTTGATTTCGCTTTTCTACTTAGAATCCTCGATGTTTTCGTATATCTTGAACAACACGAAGTTTTCCGTAAAATAACATGAAGTTTTACGAAAACGGCACGATGTTTCGGAAGGAACCTGCGAAGACAAAAAGACTTAGTTTTTATTTTATTTTTCGTACGAAACGTATTTTTCGCTTGGAGTTTCCGCCATCCTTCTCAGTAAATACGAAGTTGAGTTCCAATGATCGGAAGAGAGCTATGAAGTCAACTCGGGTATGTTGATCAACTGTTTTTGAAGTCAAGGTCAGGCTACACCGAGATCAACATACCAGCTCGGCCAAAGTCTTGGCTCGGAGAATACACAAAGATACTAATTATACGAGACTCATAGAAAACTCAGTTCGGCCTATTTCGAGATGATGGTGCCGAGTTGAAAGACATGGGTTCAGCTCGGCATGTTTTTGAGCAAAGTATGCCGAACTGAATGCCATGAGTTCAGCTCGACATGTTCTGGACATGAAGGTGCCGAGCTGAACGTCACAGATTCAGCTCGACATGCTTTGGCCTTGAAGGTGCCGAGATGAATGCCGTGAATCCAGCTCGGCACATTCAGCCTTAGTGCTGCCGGGCTGAAAGACGTGGGAACAGCTCCGCACATGCTTTGTCGGATGCTACTGAGCTGAATGCCATGATTTCAGCTCGGCATATTTTGGGACAATTCAGCTAGGAACGTTTTTGTTTACGGAAAAGACATTTTCTCGTATAAGTTGATTCAGGCAGTTTACGTACCTTTTCAGCTCGGAAATACACGATTCCAGCTCGGCATTGCCTAGCTGAGTTCAAGTCGGTACATAAGAGAGGGAGACCAGGTCGGCACCCTTTTGGACAGTTCAGGTCGGCACCTTCGGGAAGATTCAGGCCTTGGCACAAACATGGTACCTAGAGTACCCAAAGAACAATCAACATCCTACTACCGTATCAAGTTACCCACAACACCCTCCCCCCAGGAAATAGTATGGGATAATGCCCACTCACACCGCCTGTAATAACCCGATCAAGAGCCGAAAATGCACTACGTCAGAAATAAATCCGAGAAAATTAGAAGGCTAATTTTAGAAATTCTGGGACTTTGTACAGAGATACTCAGGACTCATGTGGAGCTATTGCAAAACGATTCAGTCGAAGAAAAATTCTCCTGTGAGAATTAAAAATCGGACAAGTTGGACCTACGACAGGAGATAGGTTGAGCGAGAAAATTCATAAGTGGAGTTCTACCCAGTAATAAATCATGAAACGTTTTATGGGATCAGAGGACATCAGGGAGAGTATTCAGAACAAATCAGAGCAGTTTTTAATCAGTGTAATCAGAAGTTATGATTTTTTAGTTGTGGAGAGCTTGTTTGTGGCCTTGGCTGAGTCTCTGAGTGATTCAGCATCTTATAGAAGCTGAATTCGTGGCTTGGTAAGCAGAGGTGGCTTTGATCTTGAGGAGAGAAGGTGACAAGTGTTAGTAGTAATAATTAGTAATTTTTGAAATGGCAGCAGTAGTTTTTGCTTTGAAGATTTGGAGATCCTACTTGTATGGTGAGGAAGTGAAAGTCATCACCGATCACAAGAGCCTCAATTACTTATTCACTCAAGCAGATCTCAACCTCAGACAGCGTCGCTGGATGGAGTTCATAGAAGATTACGATGTTAAGATTTAGTATTGTCCCGATAAAGCTAACACGGTAGCAGATGCTTTCAGCAGAAGGAAGACTGAAGTGAGTATAGAGAAAGAAGTAGCAGGACTGAGTGAGGAAATGAAGAAAGTCAGTATAGCAGCGTTAGAGGGTGAGACCAGTGAACCTTTGGGACTACAAGCAGTGAGGCAGATGGGACTGCCTCAGAGAATCCGAGCAGAGCAAGACAGAGATGAGAAGATCCAGAAGATAGTAACGAGAATCAAGGAACCGAAGGAGCTGATTCAAGTGGCTATCATTTAGCAGAGGACGGAACCTTGCTACTCAAAGGACGAATTAGTGTACCAGAGGGAGGAGGACTGAGAGAAGAGATCTTGCAAGTGGCACATTGCTCGCTTTACAACATTCATCCCGGAAGCACCAAGATGTATCGAGATATCCGACGGTACTACCATTGGCCAGGAATGAAGAGATCAGTTGCTCGGAAAGTTGCCCAGTGTCAGGTGTGTCAGCAGGTTAAGGCAGAACATCAGGTGCATGGAGGATTATTACAGTGTCTACTGATCCCAGAATGGAAATGGGACTCGATTTCAATGGACTTCATTGGAGGACTACCAGTGGCAAAAGGAATGATGAACAACTCAGTGTGGGTCATCGTGGACAGGCTGACTAAAGCAGCACATTTTCTAGCCATGAAGGACACGGATAAGGTGCAGGTGTTAGCAATGCAGTATGTAAATCAGATTGTGAAGCTGCATGGAGTTCCGATGAACATAGTACCAGATAGAGATCCAAGATTTACATCCGCTTTCTGGAGAGCACTACAAGGCACTTTGGGGACAGAGTTGAACGTCAGTACAGCCTTTCATCCAGAGACAGATGGGCAGATGGAGAGGACGATCCGTACGCTAGAGGACTTACTGCGGTTATGTATCCTGGATTGGGGAGGTGTATGGGAAGACGATCTCCCATTGATAGAATTCTCATACAACAACATTTATCACACCAGTATCAAGATGTCTCCGTATGAAGACTTTTATGGGAGACCTTGTTGCACACCACTCTGTTGGACCGAAGTTGGTGAGAGAAGAGTGTTTGGGCCTCAGATTGTAGATGAGACGATGGAGAAGCTACAAATTGTTCAGGCTAACATGAAGAAGGCTCAGGACAACAGAAGAAGTATGCTGACCAAGGGCGCAGGGAAGTTACTTTTGAAGTAGGAGAGTGGGTGTACCTAAAGGTAGCAGCCCAGAAAGGAAAGGATAGATTTGGCAAAGTTGGGAAGTTGGCTGTTAGGTATATTGGACCGTACTAGATCAGAGGAAAGGTAGGAGAAGTCGCATACCGATTGGACCTACCCGCAGATATGAATATGCATCCCGTGTTTCATGTCTCGATGCTCCGGAAGCATATCAGAGATCCAAATGCAATAGAACCAGAACGGATCGAAGAGCTCCAGACAGACCTAACTTACCCAGAAGGACCAATTAGGTATAATGAGCATTTGGAAACTGAAGAACCGAGAGATCCCACAGCTTCAAGTGTTTTGGGACTCCAGAACCGGGATGGTTGTCACATGGGAAGATGAGGAACGATTCAAGGAGCAGTACCCAGAATTCTTCAGGCCAGATACAGTGATGGAGCTTGGAGAGCCCTCACAACCTTAGGAATTGGAGGACGAATTCTTTTGAGGAGGGGAGAATGTAATACCCCATCAAGAGCCAAAACTGCACTACGTCATAAATAAATCCGGGAAAATTAGAAGGACAATTTTAGAAATTTTGGAACTTTGTACAGAGATACTCAGGACTCATTTGGAGCTATTGCAAAACGATTTAGTCGAAGAAACATTCTTCTGTGAGAATTAAAAATCGGACAAGTTGGACCTACGAATGGAGATAGGTTGAGCGAGGAAATTCATAAGTGGAATTCTACCCAGAAATAAATCATGACACTTTTTGTGGTATCAGAGGACATCAGGGAGAGTATTCAGAACCAAGTAGAGTGGTTTTTAATCAGTGGAATCAGAAGTTATGATTTTTGAGTTGTGGAGAGCTTGTTTGTGCCCTTGGCTGAGTTGTCTTCAAATGATCAATTGGGAATTCAACCAGGCTTGTATCTGAGTGATTCAGCATATTATAGAAGGTGATTTCGTGGCTTGGGAAGCAGAGGTGGCTTTGATCTTGAGGAGAGAAGGTGACATGTGTTAGTAGTAATAATTAGTAATTATTAGGTTTGAGTTAATGGAATCTAAGTGTCAAGTTCTTAGCTTAGATCAGGGGCAGAGTGCTAGGTGGCATGATCTGCTAATATATTAGTGTCCACCATATGTAATCATATAAGCTTAGCTTAGTGTCCACCCGTGTGTCATCATCTAGGCATAGATTAGTGTCCTCTTATGTGTCAATCCCTTGTTAATTCTAGTTGCCTATCAATACCTTAGCTCTCTCCAGCTGTTTATCCCTTTAGCAACAAAAAAAAACTAAATTCTTTCCTTTGTTAGAGAGAGAAACCGTGAGATAGAGAAAGGAGCATTAGCAAGTCTTGTTTGTGTGTGGAGTCTAGGAGAAGGGCGAGAGCTTGAAGGGGTCAGTAAGCCATTGTTAAGGTGAGTTTCAGATTTAGGAACACACTCCCTTACACATGCTTACTTTCAGTCTTAGAAATTTAAGGGTTGATTGCTTGCTTGATTATTTGTTTGCTTGATTGATTGCTTGCTTGATTGTTTGCTTGATTGATTGTTTGCTTGATTGTTGCATGCTTGATTGTTAGTTGCATGTGTAATTAGAAATGTTTGTGTGTGTGATTGTATGAATTGTGTTGTGTGGAGCTAACATGCAGGTGCTATTCACGTAGTAACTAATGAGTTCTTGCAGGTATTACCCGTGGTATAGCGTGCTTAAGTGTGGAATGTATGGAGTGATGTGATGAAGATTGAACTGAGTTTACAGATCTGTGTGCTAAGAACCCGATGGGAGAGGTAGAGGTTGAATACATAACCTTACAAGTTATGTTATTCTCCTTACCGAGCACTAACACGGATGGTGTGAGAGACTTGTCGCGATCTTTAGATCCTTTGCACTCTCTCCACCGAAAACTCAGGGTCACTTAGCTCATAACTGATTTTGTGGAACTCTGTGATAATGAGTGGAGTAGGAAGATGGTGTGAGCGGATGTGTGTGGTGGAGTTGAGTTGTTGTTGTGTTGTAGAGTCAGTCCATTTGCGGTTAGCTTTAGGACTGAAGCGGAACCGTGAGATGCGGTTCAGTGACGGTGTGCGCGTGATCCCCAAAGCCCTCCACGGCATCGAAGGACAGAGAGGTGGAGAAGACTCGGAGAGACGGGTTGCAGCCTAATTGGCCGAGTGTACCCGACGGGGTAGGGAGACGGTGTTCCGGAAGAGGAAGGGCGGAACTAGACCGTAATCTGCACTAGGGCCATGAGCCGGTGTTAGATGGTGATGTTCCGGCTTGATGGTCTTTATGATAGTCAAGTGCAGGGTGTTCACGGGGGATCCTCCATGCTTTGAGATCTCAGTGCCCACACGGTGGAAGACGTTGTGAGAACGCAGACTAACATTGTTTTGTGCTTCGGCTATTTACTTTTATGCTGCTTCGGCCATTTGTTTGCTTGTTTGTTTGATTGCTTGTTTGTGTGATTGTGTGTTGCATATGGGGATTGGGATGGGTTTTCTTGTTGTTGTTCTCTGAACTCACTTAGTAATCTCCCGATTACTTACCCTTTTCCTTTCTTCTCTCCCCCATGCAGGAAACCAGTAGAGTAGTTGGTGGCGGAACGTAGGAGGGACCGGAAGTAGATTTTGTTGGCCTANATTGTTGTTCTCTGAACTCACTTAGTAATCTCCCGATTACTTACCCTTTTCCTTTCTTCTCTCCCCCACTTAGTAGTTGGTGGCGGAACGTAGGAGGGACCGGAAGTAGATTTTGTTGGCCTATAGCAAAGACTTGATTGTAATGTATTCTGCTGTGCTTTTGGAACTCTTAGATGTGGCCACTTATGTTTGTAGTATGTAAAACTTTCTCGAAGTGGTTTAAAGATGAATAAAATGAAGTGTTTTGGTGTAAAATTGTGTTGGCTCTTTGATATTAGTCTTGTCCGGATTAACACAACTCGAGATCAAGGTACGGGTTGCAAAGCCTTAAACCGATGTCAAGAGGTAAACGGTGTTAAGTGATGGGACGGCTTGGTTTTCGGACTTGTCCGGGAATGAGCTCACCCGTTGCTTAACCCCGTACTATGGCACTCCCCGGGTCGGTTAGGCTGGAGGGTCGGTCGTTCCATGTTCTTATTTGATTGTTGGTCGGCCGGTGCTGTCTAGTCCGGCTCGGGGGTGTTACACCGCCCGTAGCCGTTTTATCGATCTGCCTGAGGTACTGATAACCGATCGACGCAATTGCCAATGATCCGCCTCAAACAACACGCGACGCAAGTACAGAAATCACATCTCTATACCCCCACAATCTCTAAAAACCCACATAGTCGACTAATGCTAGCTCTAGCATGTATAAAAGAATCAATTACCAATTTAATACGAAGACAATGGGTTGAGTCATCTATATTCCTAAGTCCAATTTACAAGGAAAACAACCTAGACTCGATCAAGAAAACGGAACACATTTAACACTATATTCCATCTAAAGCGCTTTTTTAATGAAAAGTACGATATTCTGCGCAAAATCGGATGATATCTGCGGCTTCTGAACTATAGATGCTCAAACGGATGCCAAATCTAAAATTTCGGCGAAAGATCGAGTAAGAACGGCTTTCGAACGGCGAAAAACGGTTAACGAGTCAAACTGGTCAAAGTCAACAGTCATACCAATCAATGGTCAAACCGGACCAGCGTTGTTACGGCGCTGGCAAGGGGAGTAGATGGAGGAGACCAGATCGGGACACAGCAACAGATTGGAGATGGTGGAGAAGATGATGGCTTTCTTCGCAAGCAACAGCTGGTTCACGACCTTTTCTTCTCAGGTTCACCCGCAACAACTTGTGTTGGCTCCGGTGGATCTCTCCGGTGATGGGTGATGCAGAGGAAACGACATTGGTGGATGGAGAAGATGCTGCAGTGGTGGAGGAGGGGGACGACATGGTGAAGCTCTCACGCAAACCTACACGGCAAGGGGGGGAGATGGAGGATAAACGACACACGATCACCTGACAAGCATCGACAGTGGCACACAGGATCACTTCTGTGTTCTCTTTCTTCTCTCATTTTATTCTGTGTTCTTCACTGCAATTACGGCTAGGGTTTAACACACAAAGGTGGAGATGTATACACTGTTATACACATACACACAATAGCGTGAGTAGAGGATATTGGGGTTTAATTGGGCCAGAGGAAGAAAAATGATTTGGTGGCGGGTCGTTACAATTCTCCCCCACTTACGAGGTATCTGTCCCCAAATTCAAAATGCTGATCCGAGTGGTTGATTTACTCCTCTGAAAGCTTTGGTAATCAACTCCTCAAATGAGTCTCGGTCTCACATACTTCATCTTGAATTCCATCTCTTTTCCAACATACTATAATCATCAAGTCTCTTTTCGTAATACTCCATTCCTTAACGCTTAAAACCGCCACTAGTTGGCAAGGAGCGTTTTTTTTTTTTTTTTTTTACTGATATGCTTGGCGGCTGCTGAAATATCTGCTCTGACCTTACAACAATCTTCTTGAATGCCACACAACTTTTTTTAAAAAAATTCTTCTGATGTTCATCTGAATATCCTCAAAGAAAAAGAAAGATATTCCCTTCAGTCCTTGGCATATNATTTACTGATATGCTTGGCGGCTGCTGAAATATCTGCTCTGACCTTACAACAATCTTCTTGAATGCCACACAACTTTTTTTTAAAAAATTCTTCTGATGTTCATCTGAATATCCTCAAAGAAAAAGAAAGATATTCCCTTCAGTCCTTGGCATATACACTCTCATTCCTAAACTCCACTCACTGACATGGTAACCGATCCGTCCTTAAAGTCACATCATGGTGGTTTAGCTCCATCACTGCTAAGTCTCTGATAAAATCAACTCTCATGAGTACAACAAGTACATCTCGTTAAAGCATGAAGCATATTTTTTTTATAAAAAAAACAATTGAATGAATTTGTCTTCTCTTCGGCACAAATACACACTGGATGACCAATACTCGACTAGGTCCGACATACGAAACTATGCGTAGCTCCAATAACCAATAGGTATAAGTTGCCATACCCAAACGACCAACACAAGTACTAAATCACTGCTTTCCACAAGGCCACATACTCAAACATAAAAAAAAAAACTCAATCCACATCCCCAAAAATAACAAACTCAACTCTCTCGTGGTGTCTAACAACAAAAACTCGCGACCATGGTTTGGCGCTTGGGTGGTGGCAGAAGTAACCCTGAACCCTCTACGGACACCCTGAAAAATAGGAACCTTCCAACCACAACTGAAACAAATCTCGATCTAACTGATGGTGCTGCAACCTGACAGGCGACTTATCCACTGACAGTTACTAATGACATGGCCCATCAATCCGGATGAAAACACTGCACATACTCTCCCATAAAATGACGATGGCGACAACGAAAACCATACAGTAAAAATCCTAACAGATCTTACACCTTTCTATATCCCAAATAAGTCTTCTCAAGCTTGACTGAGTCACCTTGCATAACTTTTGTTCCTCCACTATCTCTTCCTCGTGAAAAAAGTCTTCTCAACCAAATCGATCGAGCTTTTGTAGTCTCCCACAACATAACGCTTGAAAATATCAACTCGTAGATCATTCAAACTGAAAGACTTTTCTGGCAAACTCCCTCTCGAAGTGATCGTAGGTTAACTAATAACAGCCACTATTACTCTCAACAACTTCCTCTAACTAGTGAAAGGCATCATCCCTTCGAAATTGAGAATTAAGATCCAACTGAAACTTTGTTGTACACTTCTTTGAGCATGTGCAACCCAGAACTTTATATCTGGTTCTTATTGAATTTTTATTATTAATTTTATGCTAAGAACTCTAAAATAAAGAAATTTTGTTTTATAACCTCCAATGGAGAACAGGTTCTTAAAAAATCTAAGTTACATACTATAAAAATTGACCTTGGAAATTCTGTGCGAATCAAACTGTTAGACTAATTCAGAAGAAGAAACCCACCTATCTAAGCAAAACATGTCTCACTGCAGAGTCGATGTACTCGTTAGTTGGTTGACCAGATGAAACCATGTAACTGTAACGACCCAATTTCTCGGCCCCAATCAGGCCCAAATGCCCAGCAGAAAACCCTAGCTGAGTCTACCTTAAATAGACTTTTGTCTCTTCTTTTTGTGCACAAAACCTAAAAAGTATCGTTACTCTGCAGAAATAGAACCGTCAAGTCGTGAAACCGCTGATTTGCAATCTCAGCCTTGTAGATCGCCGAGTCCACCATCTCCTCCACTGATCCGCGACTCAGGTAACCTTGGTAACCATTTTCTGATCTGCTTTCTTATTGGCAGGATCATAAATCGATCATATCTCTCTAACCGTCGTGTTTCTTGAAAATCCAAGACCACCATCAGATTCAGAACGACGAGACGAGTCCTCGCCGAGAAGCTCAGCCTCCAGCTCTGCCGCATGTGCCGTCACACGCCGCCAGAAGATCGGCGCATCTCGCCCACGCACCTCACACGCCGTTGCCCTCCACCGCGCGTGACTCTCACGCGCCGCCGTCTCCGCCGCCGTCGTCGCCGGTGACCTTTTCCGGTAAGCCTCCGTTGTCCGTCGCCGCCGTGACCCGCCGCCGCTGGTTGCCAGTGACTCGCCAGTGACTCACTGAGTCAACTCGGTCGACCGGTTTAGTCTGGTTGGTTTAGTTCGATTTGATTTTGGTTTGGTCCGGTTTAATTCAATTTCCGGTTTAAATCAATGTCAATTCGGTTTGGTTCAATTTATGGTTTAACTCGATTGAGTCCGGTTTAGTCTGGTTCGGTTCAGTTTAATCGGTTAAGGTTTGGTTTGATTTTGACCGGTCAGACCGTTGACTTTGACTGGTCTGAGCGTTGACCGTTGACTCTGACCAGTTTGACCCGATAATCGTTTTTCGTCGTTCGAAAGCTGTTCTCACTCGAAATTTCATTCTGATTTGAGATTCAGCGTCCGTTTTAGCATCTGGAGTGCAGAGGAAACAGTTATACTCCATTTTTGCTAAGGTGAGGGCTTTTCGCAGACTTTCGTATCTTTCATCAAAAAGCGCCTTAGATGGATTTTACTATTAAATGTGTTATGTTTCTCTGCTAGAGTCTATTTAGGATTGTTTATAATTGGACTTAGGAATATAGAGGATTAAACCCAATGAATGTGTATTAAATTGTTAGTTGATTCTTTTAAACTTGTTAGAGTTAGGATTAGTTGATCCTTGGACGTTAGGGTTGCGGGGGCACAGAGACGTTACTTATGTGCTTGCGTCGCGTGTTGTTTGAGATGGTGCTGGGCAGCATAGTCGACATGTTGTCCAGTACCTTCAGAGGTTGATAATTGTGAGAGCCGAAACTCTCAGTGTCGAATTTATTTATTCGCGGGGCTCAAAAATTCTACTTTAAAATAACTAAAGGGCAAAACTTAAATAAGATGGAAAAGGAGATTTTATTAGAATATTAANTAAATAAGATGGAAAAGGAGATTTTATTAGAATATTAATCTCAAGTACAAGAATATATGTGAATGCTTAAGGTCTTATATCACAAAAG
>OVBB01000946.1:0-16985 GCA_900406415.1 Isatis lusitanica
GGATGGACTCTAGCCATTCAACAAGAGCAAATGTTTCATCAAAATCAACACTTTCTATCTGACAATATCCTTATGCAACCAATCGGGTCTAGTTTCTTACAACATTGCCATCTTTATCAATTTTGTTTCTCTAGACCCACTTTGTTCCTACCACGTTTACACCCTCTGGTTTGGGTCCCAAATCCCATAAACCATGTCTCACCACCTCACATGGAGGATGAGGAGTTGCCCATTGTCCCCACCTTGGCACTGCCCTATTACACCACTGCCACTCAGGGTAAGTTCAATCTCCCCTATCTTTGATGAGCCTGATCGCTTCTTAGCGAAAGAACAACAACATCCTGCAGCGCACCATGCAAATATTATTCCAAGGCTTTTGCCTCACCACAGCAGTGAGAGACGTCCACACTGAGCAGACTTCAGGACTATTAGAGAGACCTTACCGGGGCAGGAAGCGCCTAAGACGCAAAAGGAGTGAGAGCCTTGATTATACCGCCCACTGATCTCTAGTAATACGCCTCTGAAAGTTCAGGAACACACATACTAAAACAATACGAGAACCTTTCAACAAATAGATTGTCTTTTATTAGAAATTGCTTAAGCAAGTTACACTTTGTTTAATCAGAATGACACGACTTCACAATTGTGAATCGACACTGATCAATTCCTAAAGCTACCCAGGCTCTGATTATTTTGAGACTGTTGAAGCTGTTGCTTTAGATATTATTTGGCTGTCAAAACTNNNTACTGGCTTTGAAAAAAACAAGTTACGTTAAGTGTAAAGTTAGTTATTTTGACTGTGAGATTTTTTAGGAAGACTTTAAGGACTTTAGACCATTAAAAGTCTGATTGGAAAAAAAATTAGCTTTGAAGACTTTAGAATTAATCTAAAGCCACAAAGTCTCTAAAGCCAAATTGCCAATCAGTACCCCAATCTTATAAGTACAACAAGAACTGGACACTCTCGTTTTTCACTCACCAATGAACCCACTAACAAGAACACACTTGTTCAAAAAACAGGACGGCTGACCCTAGAAATGCTCACCAGCTTAGCCTTATATACCCACACAGCCTTCTTACTCCAACTCCTTTGACTTTTTGTCTTTTAGCTCTCACCAAACAATACAAGACACGTCAGCAGCTTCCTCCTTAAACAAAAAACACTCAAGTTTAGTCACATACACACTTGTGTGTTCAACTCCATCATCCTTGTTTTAACAATCTCCCTCTTTTTATGTGGATATATCGATCAAGCACCTGTTATCATTTTCCACACAGAAAAGAACAGCCACACAAAGCACATACCCAACACAGTACCAAACAACATAATGCAAAGTTCAATATATATTAATAACCAAGGGTAAACAACCAAACGTGACTAAAGAAACAGAACGAACAAGGTTCATGCCGAGAGTTTCTACAAAATTACCAAGGTCCTAGCCGCTAATCATTGAAACGAAATTCAGGTACTTAGCAAGTCAGAATTAACAGCATTTAACATCATTAAGATTCTCCCCTATCTACTAGAGACTATAATAAAAAACTTGCACTTTGACATTCATCTTCATCTTCACTACTTGACAGGTTTCACATACTCTTCACCCTCACAAGGAGGTGCATCGAGGTACTCTCCCCTTGCTTGAGCGCATACTCACGTAAAAATACCAATAATAGAAACACGCAGAAAGTTGAGGAGAAAGGACTTACTCTCCAGGCGATTGTGAATGAGACCCGAGAGACGGTGCAGTTCCTTCATGTCCTTGGACAGAGTGAGACGATTCAATGCCTTCACATCCTTGGACAGAGATGGAATGGTCAGACCTATAGAGGGGGGCTTAGGGATGCTTTGCTTAGGATCAAGAACCATCTTGCGAGGAAGTGCAGACACATCTTCACCAACTTCAGACGAGAGTCCTCATTGAAAGCAGATTGCTTGAAAAATCAGATTTGGAAGAGGCAGATTGTTCTTGTCTGTGGAGAATCGACCGACAGAATCAATCTGTAAGAATAGCAAAACTCCCAGATTGAACGGTCTCCCTTGGGCAATAAAATGAAGAAACTTCACTCTATCCTTAGTCAGTGTTGTCCTGTTGGAGGTAGGCATCCAGTTGCGGCAGCAGAACTTATGCAGGACAAACATAGTGGGGGTGAGGTGGCGAAACGACACATTGTACCAACTCGTTTTCTTTCCACCGGTGTCGGTATTGACAGCTTCTCTAAGGTTTTCGAATTTCCAAGGCTCCAACGGTGCATTACGAGGACATTGATACATGTCGTTGATGAATTCAGCTGTAAAAGTGACCATCTCACCACAAAATAAACCAGATTATGATCCACACCATACATAATTTCACCAAGCTTGGCATAAATTTCCTGGACCACCTGAGGGATATATGCAACTACGTCAAACACTGAGTAGAAAAGACATGCTCTGACTGTGGCCTCCAGCAGCCTAGAATCCTTCAGAGGGAGAAACATCTGATCCAGAAAAGGGTGTGCATCGATTGCAGAGAACCGTTCTCTGGAAGCTTCAGAGATGAATGTATGATTAAATGGCCTTGAGCATGGGATGAACACAGTGAGATTCCAATTTTCAGCAAAGAAGTCACGGTGAGAAGTATATCAGAATTCCATATGCACATAGTCGAAGTTCAGATCTTCATAGCCTTCAAGATAGACATGCATTGTTGGCAGAGACGGGGACTCCTCATCGGAGAGAGCATCATCCCAGTCACGGTATGGAGTAGACTCATCTTCATCAGCTACAGCTGGCGCCTTACCAGATCTGTGGCGGGAGGAGAGAGTGAGAGTTCAGCTAGAGCGGCGGACGATGTCCGGTGATTTGCAGAGGAAGAGCCAGAGGCGCGAGCTCGAGCCCTGACGATTTTCTGTCTTTTTAGCTCCACTGCCAAGAAACCTTTTCCCAGAAATTAGAAGGGTTGATTTTTGTCAGCCATGGTGAACAACGGAGGAGAGAGAGAGAGTACACAAAGGAGGGATCTTTGTCGGAGAGAGAGAATTTTGTCAGAGCACACGAGTTTTTTTGAATGAGAGAAGTGTGAGATGAGATAATCCGACCTCACATTAATTTATAGAGGCCCAACCGAGAATCAGTAAACCCTACTAAACTGCATCTCAACAAACGGATTAGTAATAACCAGCCTAAACCGGGCGAGGGAGATCCACATAACAAAGCTTAACAGAAAATGATAGTCCAACATGCAATGAAGTTCAAATTTATGTAACATTCTCAACACAGGCAGTTTGTACCAGAGCATCAGAGGGAATTTGAATAGAAAATATCAACATGATCAAAGCACAGAAAAAAATTTTAAGAGAAAAGTGTATAAACATAGATATATGTTGTTTTCTTATATTAAATTTAGAATTATTTATATGACCAAACCTTGACACTAAGGAACTGTGTCTCTGTGCACATCTCTGAAGAAGAAACATCATGTGGAGGTTGTTTTCGCAAATAGTCAACTCACAAGCGAGACAGATCAAAATAGATGAAGTAATATCATACAATCTAAGACATTTTTTCTTGCAAGAACAAAGGTGATGAGATCTAAATCCTGCCTAATCCAGATAGTGATCATACTCAAAATAAGGTGTGGTAGCAACTTGTTCCAAGATGAACACCTTTCGCTTTAGGACTTAAAAGTTTATGAATAATTTTTTTTTAATGAAGCTGAATTACATAGATTCCCTCTTGTTTTTTTTTTCTTTTTTTTTATTTCCCTTTTTTCATATGTTTCACATTTTTTCCTTTTTTTGTGTATTCAACATGGAATATATGTTCAGCTTCACTGCTAATCATAAAGGACTTTAGATTTCACCAGACTTAGCAAATCAAGACAGTGATCACACTCAGAGGTTAACGAGTTTACGTTTTGTCCCAAGATGAGTATCCATCATATTCACCAACTTGCATAAACTACTGAAACAATCTATACTTAGAAATGTAAGACACATACATGTTTCCATTAACTATCAACCTCATGAGAGGTTTTCAAAAACGGTGGACTGAACACGCATGAGTTTCTCAAGACTTATGACAGAAAACACAACTGTCACAATCTTGTGTCAAAGTTGTTCAAGCTTCACAAAGTCCAATAGCATTACGTAGATTAAAAAACTATTCAGACCAAGAGCATTAGTGAATATATCAGCCAATTGCTTGTCAGATGAAACATGATTTATCTCTACTATTTTTGCCTCAACTAGCTCTCTAACAAAGTGATGTCGTATAGCAATGTGTTTAGTACGAGAATGCTGGAAAGGGTTCTTAGAGATATTGATTGCACTCATGTTATCACAATGCACAAAGAGAAGCTTTGAATTCATACCATAGTTAGCGAGCATGGACTGCATTCAAAGAAGCTGTGTGCAAAAACTACCAAGAGCAATATATTCTGCCTCTGCAGTGACAGGGATACACAGTTTTCCTTCTTACTGTGCCAAGATACCATGTTATTTCCAAGGAAGAAACATCCACCTGAAGTACTCCTTCGATCATCTTAACATCCAGCCCAATCCGCATCGCAATAACCAGCAAAATTTGTATTGGTATCCTTTGTGTTTACAGACCAAGATGTGTGGTATCCTTAACGTATTAGGTGAGATGTCGGAGGGCTGGCTTGATATCTTGCATACACTCCAACACTGTAACAGCGATCCGCTCGACTTGCTGTCAGATACAACAAACTCCCTATCATAGCCCGATACAGTTTCTCATCAAATACGTCAAGGGTACCACACTTATTGGTCTGTACTACACAAAGGATACCAATACAAATTTGGCTGGTTATTGCGATGCGGATTGGACTGGATGTTTAGATGATCAAATGAGTACTTCATGTGGATGTTTCTTCCCTGGAAATAACATGGTATCTTAGCACTGTAAGAAGCAGAATTGGGTATCCCTGTCAACTGCAGAGGCAGAGTATATTGCTCTTGGTAGTTGTTGCACACATCTTATTTGGATGCAATCCATGTTCGCTGACTATGGTATGAATTCAAATCTTCTCTTTGTGCATTGTGATAACATGAGTGCAATCAATATCTCTAAGAACCCTGTCCAGCATTCTCGTACTAAAAAAATTGCTATACGACATCACTTTGTTAGAGAGCTAGTTGAGGCAAAAATAGTAGAGATATATCATGTTTCATCTGAGAAGCAATTGGCTGATATATTCACTAAGGCACTTGATCTGAATAATTTTTTTTAATCTACGTAATGCTATTGGAATTTTTGAAGCTTGAACAGCTTTGACACAAGATTGTGACTGTTGTGTTTTTCTGTCATAAGTCTTGAGAAACTCATGTGTGTTCAGTCCACCGTTTTTGAAAACCTCTCATGAGATTGACAGTTAATGGAAACAGGTATGTGTCTTACATTTCTAAGTATAGATTGTTTCGGTAGTTTATGCAAATTGGTGAATATGATGGACACTCATCTTGGGACAGAACGTAACCTTGTTAACCCCTGAGTTTAATCACTCTCTTGATTTGCTAAGTCTGATGAGATAAGTCCTTTATGATTAGCAGTGAACCTGAACATAAATTCCATGTTGAACACACACAAAAAGGAAAAAATGTGAAACATATGAAAAAGGGAAAAAAAAGAGGGAATTTATGAAATTCAACTTCATTTAAAAAAATTAAAAAAAAATTATTCATAAACCTTTAAATCTTAAAGCGAAAGGTATTCATCTTGGAACAAGTTGATACTACACCTTGTTTTGAGTATGATCACTATCTGGATTAGGCAGGATTTAGATCTCATCACCCTTGTACTTGCAAGAAACAATCTTTTAGATTGTATGTTATTGCTTTATCTATTTTGATCTGTCTCGCTTGTGAGTTGACTATTTACGAAAACAACCTCGCATGATGTTTTTTCTTCAGAGATGTGCACAGAGATGTGCCAAGGTTTGGTAATTCTAAATTTAATATAATAAAAAAATTTGTTTCTGTTTTTATCATGGTGATACTTTCTATTCAAATTCCCTCCGATGCTCTGGTACAAACTACATGTGTTGAGAATGTTGCATAAATTTGAACTTCATTGCATGTTGGAGAATCATTTTCTGTTAAGCTTTATTATGTGTATCTCCCTCGCTCAGTTTAGGCCGGTTATTACTATTCCGTTTGTTGAGATGCGGTTTACTAATTAATGCGATGTCGGATTATCTCATCTCACACTTCTCTCATGGGACAAAATTTGTGTGCTCCAACAAAATTCTCTCTCCGACAAAGATCCCTCCTCTGTGTGCTCTCTCTCTCCCCTTCATTTTTCACCATGGCTGACAGAAATCAACACTTCTAATTTCTGGGAAAAGGTTTCTTGGCAGCGGAGCTAAAGAGACAGCAAATTGTAAGGGCTCGAGCTCATGCCTCTTCCTCTGAAAATCGCCGGACATCGTCCGCCCTCCGCCGCTGTAGCTGAATTCTCGCTCTCTCCTCTCGCCGCTATCAGTGCACGCCCTTTTCTGGATCAGATGTTTCTACAACTGAAGGATTCTAAGCTGCTGGAGGCCACGTCGATTATCACCATAGTAGTCTTTTCTACTCTGTGTTTGATGTGGTTGCATATATTCTTCAGGTGGTCCAGGAAATTTATGCCAACCTTAGTGAAAATAAGTATGGTGTGGATCATAATCTGGTTTATTTCCATTGGAAGATGGTTACTTTTACAGCCCCGATCTCATCAACAACATGTATCAATGTCCTCGTGATGCACTGGTGGAGCCTTGGAAATTCGAAGACTTTAGAGAAATTGTCAGTATGGACGCCACTGGAAAGAAACAAGTTAGTCAATGTGTCGGTTCGCAACCTCACCCCCACTATGTCTGTCCTGTATAAGTTCTGCTGCCGCAATTGGATGCCTACCTCCAACAGGACAACACTGACAAAGGATAGAGTGAAGTTTCATCATTTTATTGCCCAAGGGAGACCGTTCAATATGGGAGTTTTGCTATTCTTACATATTGATTCTGTCGGTCGATTCTCCACAGACAAGAACAATCTGGCTCTTTCAAATCTGATTTTTCAAGCAATCTGCTTTCATCTAGGACTCTCGTCTGAAGTTGGTGAAGCTGTTTCTGCACTTCCTCGCTAGATGGTTCTTGATCCTAAGCAAGGCATCCCTAAGACCTCCTCTACAGGTCTGACCGTTCCTTCTCTGTCCAAGGATGTGAAGGCACTGAATCGTCTCACGCGTCTCATTTCCCAGCGTCTGGATAGTCCATCTCTGTCCAAGGACATGAAGGAACTGCAGCGTCTCTCGGGTCTCATTCACAACCGCCTGGAGAGTAAGTCCTTTCTTCTCAACTTTCTGCGGGTTTCTATTATTGGTATTTTTACATGGGTATGCGCTCAAGCAGGGGGGAGAGTACCTCGATGCACTTCCTTATGAGGGTGAAGAGTATGTGAACCTGTCAAGTGGTGGAGATGAAGATGAATGTCAAAGTGCAAATTTTCAATTCTAGTCTCTAGTAGATAGGGGAGAATCTAAAATGTTGTTAATTCTGACTTGCTAAGTACCTGAATTGCATTTCAATGATTAGCGGTTAGGACCTTGGTAATTTTGTAGTAACTCTCGGTGTGAACCTTGGTCGTTATGTTTCTGTAGTCATGTTCAGTTGTTTTCCCTTGGTTATAAATATATCTTGAACTTTGCATTATGCTGTTTGGTACTGTGTTGTCTATGTGCTCTATGTGTGGCTGTTCTTTTCTGTGTGGAAAATGATAACAAGTGCTTAATCGACATATCCACATGAAAAGGGGGAGATTGTTAAGACAAGGATGATGGAGTTGAATACACAAGTGTGTGTGTGACTAAACTTGAGTGTGTTGCGTTTAAGGAGGAAGCTGCTGATGTATCTTGTATTGTTTGGTGAGAGCTAAAAGACAAGAAGTCAAAGAAGTTGGAGTAAAAAGGCTGTGTGAGTATATAAGGCTAAGCTAGTGAGCATTTCTAGGGTCGGTTGTCTTGTTTATTTTGATCAAGTGTGTGCTTGTTAGTGGGTTTATTGGTGAATGAAAATGAGAGTGTGCAGCTGTTGTTGTACTTATAAGATTGGGTTGCTTTAGAAATTTGTCAGTATCGATTCACAGTTGTGAAGTCGTGTCATTCTGATTAAACAATGTGGAACTTGTTTAAGAAATTTCTAATAAAAGACAATCGATTTGTCGAAAGGTTCTCGTGTTATCTTTGTATCTATCTTCGTGAACTTTTAGAGGCGTATTATTATAAATCAGCGGGCGGTATAATCAGGGCCCTCACTCATGTCGTGTCCTAGCTGCTTCCTCTCCCTGTAAGGTCTCTCCAATGGTCCTGAAGTCTGTTCAGTGTGGACGTTTCTCGCTGTTGTGGTGTGGCAACAACCTTGGAATAGTATTTGCATGGTGCGCTGCAGGATCTTGTTGTTCTTTCGCTGAGAAGCGATCATCCACCGCCTATACTCTACTGTATCAGGCTCATCAAAGATAGGGAAGATTGAACTCACCCTGAGTGGCAGTGGTTTAATAGGGCAGTGCCAAGGTGGGGGCAATGGGCAACTCCTCATCTTCCATGTGAGGTGGTGGAGCTCAGGATGAGCTGCGGCGTATGGGCGTGAGAGTGTGGCGAAGAGGATCTGCACATAAGAAATCCAGTGAGTGAGCGCTGGGTGAGGGAGCTTACAGAACAAGGAAACGCTCTACTCACCTTTGCAATGGTAGGTGTCTGCGTCTTGCAGAATCTTAAGCGCTTACTATGTTCAACAGTGAAGCCGACCTCCAGTTTCTTCTGCCAGTGGAGCTCTTACGTGCAGCTTCCATTGGCCACACTCCCACACCTATACGTGGAAGTTCTTCGCGATTTTCACCACCTCACTTGGAGGAAGAGAAGATGCATACCTCCACCACTTTAGCACTACCCTAATACATCACCATCATTGAGGGTGAGTTCTATCTTTCTCCTATCTCTGATGAGCTTGATAAAGTTGAGTACAGGTGTTGGATGATCACATCTTAGCAGAAGAACAACAGCCTCATGCAGCACATCATGCACAAACTATCTCGAGGCTGCTGCCACACCACTGCAGCAAGGATTTTCCACACCCAGCAGACTCCAGGGCCATCATAAAGAGCTTTCCGATGTAGGAAAAGCACATGACGCAATTGTTGTGAGAGCCTTGTTGACACAACCGCCGCCCGCTAATCACTAGTAACACATTTTACCAGCATTGGATTATCCCCTTTTATTTGTTTTTCTTTGTATTATCTGGAGGAGGGTATTTGTTGCTATTGATTCCGTTTGTTTTCTTTGTTTTGAGCCACTCTTGAGTCAGTTTGTTTCTTTGAGTCGGTTTATTTTATTGAGTCAAAAAATTGTTGGGATTTCATTAGAATAGATTATCTTAAACCACTTCTGTGATTTTGACTATTTTTAGTGACCATTACTGCAGAATTTTAAGTGCACGGACTAGCGGGACCACCTCATTTAGACTTCTCCTTTTCCAGAACATCCTATCTTATTGAGGTTTCATTGGAAATACGTGAACTCTATTTTATATGGATTTAATTTGAACTGAAATTCTTCTTGTTATGTGCATTAGAATAGGAGAACAGAAATGATATTCAGGACTATTTATACTCTTACAACTCTGAATGATCTTGAATAACTAGCTCATATTTAGTTAGTACCCATCTTGAACCTAATCTCTTTCTAGACTACTTGCATTCTCATTTTCAGTTTTATATGTGCAAATATATGTAAAAAGGTACAAGAGAAAATGATTGACACAACCTATAACTCATTCTTAATTGTTGAAGATGTCAAAAGTTCCAGGAGCAAATCAAACTTCTACGATTCACTCATGATCATTAAAACTAGAAATATTTGATAAGTTAGATCATGCTATAACGTAAACTGTTATAAGTTGTAATCCAATCACTTAGCATAAAATACGAAACAGAGATGAAACAATACAGTATATGTTTTATAAAAAAGAAGACAACACAAAATAAATATATAATATAAAAGAAATCTATGGCTACATCAGGAAGACCAGCCATAACTTCACTTGGTGAAGTACCCGAAAAGTAACAATATATGGAACAGCTTAACACTTAATCCACATATATATATTAAGTGCTTACAAACATATGATATTTAATATCAACAATTTATGGAACAGTTTACTTGAGCAGAAAGTTATCGACTCTGCATCGATTGGAATGAGTATGAAATTGGACAAACTTGAGCATGAAATTGGATAAACTTGAGCATGGAGCACAATCGAGTTCTTCTTGGCACATATCAAGAAAACAAACATGCATCACATCTAAATCAAAACCATTATCGATAAAACTACAATGTTAAAAAAGCATACCAAACTAAATACATTTCCCATCAGATATGCTCCAAAACCTCAAAACGCATACTATGAGCTCATAGATATAAAAAAACATACATATATTTTATAATCTTAACATGACGCAATACAACCGCCAAAAATAGTTATACGAACGTTGAAACATAACTTACTCATCATTAAGAAACTCATAACAAAGATTGGTTATCACATCACCACTGTTATGCAATTTCAATTCTCGCAGTTCACCCACAAGATGAACAACCAATAACATCTACACACAACTCACACATATATTAGCGTTGATTCAAACTAAAACTACATATAGCGAACATGCAAGAGAAATAGTACTCAAATAAACACACACCTATGAGATACTTAAAGTTGAATCCCCAGTCAATGACGTCCAAAAATCTTTCAATCTCAAGAAAAAGACTGTCGGCAATCGGATCTATAGGCGCAACAGTGGTGTGAGGCATAAAACTCTATTTTGAGAGGATAAGCGGTGGTCGGAAACCAAACATCTCTCTTTGACAGCAAACCACCAAAAAAATTTCCAATCGCCCTCTTTAATATCATCCTTACTTTTTGGAACATCTTTGGGCATGGCTGAGACATGAAATCGAGTACGCTATATTTTCCAAACAAGAGATGAGATCTGCCATGCATGTAACTATCAAACCGATAAATAAATAATAAAATACAAAATGCAAATATACCTTCTCATCACACACAACCATCTCCATAGTTTGCCCGAGTATGAATCCGTTGTCCAAATACGAAAGATCTTCATTTTAATCTTCCAACCGAATTTGGTTTGTTTGATGTAACTCAGGAAATCAAAACATTCCATTTTTTTTCTTTTAATGATGATGATACACAAGCAGAATTACTAAATCTAGGGTTGCAAAAGAAAACTGTAAACACATATATAGGACTATAGATCAAAGTCGCATCTCGACCAAAATGCAACTTTTATGTTTGGTAGGGATTAACAGTTTGTTTCCTCTCACTGTTCGAAAACCTAAAAACCAAAATATTAAAGTAAATAACTATATATATGCAAATTATTTAATACAGTTTCAACAATATAACTGTTACCTCTTCTTAAATGCAATTGCGTCTGGATATACTGTTTCTTAAATGCTATCATCTTTAGCAATATACTGTTTTGAGAGGATTATTATGTTTTGAAATAAATGGAACAGATAACTGTTTCGAAACATAATATTCCTCTCCAAACAATATATCACTAAATGTGATTATTATAGAATATCTGATATTCACCTATGGAGAACTGACCAACGTATCAGGGTTAAAATTAAGAAAAATGGGAGTCTTTTCAATCTACAACAGGAACCGGCTAGAGTTTGTTTTCACGGATACAAAGGTTAGTTTTGTGTACCCGTTCATCATCTGTAAAATAAATATAGAGACTTGATATTCGTCTACTGATATATATCTTGAACTTGTGTATAAATTTGGTAGGGTAATAGATCCGAGCTTTTATTCATCATCCTACTTTAGTTAATCAATACAATCATAGTATGCAAGAAGGACAATGAAAAAATCGTCGAGGATTTCATAATTGCACTTTCCTCAGCTGGATATATCAACACCGAGCATGATTTATATATCTCTTTTGTCCAGAACACTAAAACCAACAAGATTAATCGAGTAGTCTATTTGAATTTCGTTACTTTGACGGATTTCTCTGAGGTTGTTGAAGGAAAATCTGATCAAATGTGTATGGTGCATATGCATGAATTATTTAAGATTAAATATGTCTCCCTAAACTCTTTGAAATCTCCATTTACTGTATTCATATAGCTTTTGCGAGGCTTCTCTCTTGGTGTATATTTGAAGGGCTATATTGATTTTGTTGGTTATCTGCATACTGCGAAAGATATTTCTTACCATGTGAGAAGTGTCAAACAAAAAAGTTGTATTTGTTTTGGCTTGAGAGGTTAAAGGTAATAGTTTCACTGTTTATGTTATTAATGATTAATTACATTGTACATGGAGGAATGATCTTGCATTTTTTTTTAAATTTTTTTTAGGGAAACTTATTTTTACATATTATATATGTAAATGAATATGGTCATAAAATGTTCGACTTTTGGTAAATTGGCTATTGGATGCAATGATCGTTGCTGGAATTATAACAGGGATTTCTTTGATATGATAGTTAGTTTTTGTTTATCTTGGAGAAAGGATATTGTTTATTTTGAGTCTGTTTTTGACGAGAAGAGTTATTGATGCAAGTGAAATTCATATATCTAATCGCAAAGGTATTTCTAAATTCCAATTTGATCCTGACAATTAGCGAAAGAGATGCATCCATGAAAATGTAAATTTCTGCAAAATATTTCGGCATCTAACGATGGTTACGTAATGTACCCATAAAAATACTGATGTGCTATCGCTATTTACAGGTTTGTTGAACGACAGTACGCACCAGGTTCTTTCGACGTTGATAGTTCATATTATAAATTACGAATATAATACAATGCAATTATTATGGCTGATCTGTGGTTCTTTATTATGTTTTCTTTAACTGGGCCTAACACATGAATATGCTTCCGGAGGTTAAGATGCTAGATTAAATACACTAATAGTTAAATCCTTCATTTAGATCATAAACAAACTTAACTCAAGTTTGTGTTATTTACCAGTATTATGATGACTTGCGGCTATACTAATATGTGCATCATAATTTGAATTACAAGATATTAATACAAATATTCAATCACATAGTCACCGAGAATTAGGTTTTTCAAACTCAAGATTTTATCTGGATAATCTATTTAACGGATTCGATCGAAAATCTTATATTTTTCCACATTTCCAATGCTTCAATATTATTAACTTTTTCGAAGTACTCGCTATTTCTTTCAAAAGCTGCACTCTTATTGAAATTTTGTAATATCTTTGTAAAAAAAGCTATCTGTCAGATTTCAAGGCGAATTATGTGATTCATTATAGTTTATGTTTATGGATGAATAAATTTGCTTGTCAATTTATTTTTACAGTATTGAGATTCCTTTTTGATATAAGTCTTATACTTAAATGGATATTCTTTCTTTTCAAGGCGAATATGTTCAAGCATGTCTCTATCTTCCCTAACTAATCAAATTCTATGACAGGACAATTCAAGAAAGGTTAATGGAAGAGCATAACTCATTTCATTGTCTTTGATGATGTCAGAGAAGAACGAAACATAATGTATGATGATTGAGCTTGCAAAATATGTAAAATCACAGTGATCACAAACACTCATCCCAGAGAAACCAAAGAACATATTGGATTCTACACGATTGAACAGATTATGGGAAGAGAATTCGAGTTTGATCAGCCAACAAGTTAAGTATTTTTTATTTCTTTAAGACTTGTTCTAAAAGTTTTCGATCTCATGCATTAACAACTGAGGACGGTGAAACATTATTTGGTTCTTCAAACACACTGAGTTTTATTGTGGCTATGGAAGATTTGAAAAAGGTAAATGATGAAAGAGAGACTGCGAGACCTAACAAGAACACAACAAGTTTAACTTTCACTTTAAAGGATGAAAAGCAATTGCTTTATAATGATCTTACTTTATCAACATAAGATTAATGTTACAATTAGTTATGTCTTCAAATGTTGGAAAATGTTTAACAATAATATTATTAAGATGTTCAGCATTAGGGAAATTAGAGGTCGAAATAAATGACAAGATCTGCAATGTCCCTGATATGGTTGTGTTATGCCACTTAACAAACTGGTCCTTGAAAACTGATGAGAGTTAGTTTTAAAAAAGTTTGTAAGAACTTCTACAAGATCATGATATTTTTTATAACTAATTTTTTTATCTGACTTTGTTCACTAGGTGGTACATAACTCAAAACCAGAGGCCGCATTTCAAGATTTGATATGAAGCTTGGTTTTCCAGACACAATTGCATTTAAGAAGAAGTAACAATTATATTATTGAAACTGTATTAAATAATTCACATATATAGTTCTTTATTTTAACCATATTAGTTTTCAGTTTTGGAACAATGAGAAGAAACAAACGGTTAATCTTGATGATGATTCATCATCAAGCATTGCATAATGGACGAGCATCAAGTGATTGGAAATGTTTTCTTCAATCACTTTATGTATGTTGTTTTCTCTTGACTTGCTACTAAACTGAGCTACTGTTTTGATTTCCTTTGCTACTATGTGTTTCGTTTGGTTTTGCAACTTTAGTTAATGAACCACAAAACGCAAACTTAAACGTCGAACAACCTCTCTCGTGATTAGAGATAAGGAAGCATTATCATTACACACTGTTTTCTGAATCATGACATACATATACAGAGCAATATCATTGGCCACCAACTTAATCCTGTAAAGACCTTCAACGTGTTCATCATGAATGAAATAATCCTGAGTTACTTTAATGTAAATCGCACATAGATTTCCTCTTTCATAACACCTTGCTAAACAGTGCGAGGTATATAGTATATATGACTTAATTGATTTACTTTTACTAATATACAATTTTAAAAGATTATGAATATGTCATATTACATTATTAATATAAATGACTAAAAATTATATATAATAAATATTTATATAGACGCGGGTTTATTATATAATTATGTTTAAAACCATCATCAAACACACCAACAAACTTCTACATCTGTTGTGTTTAAATTAGGTTTGGGCATTTAGCCTAAACTAAAAGGAACCGAACCGACCGAACCAAAATTTTGATTTTTGGTTTCAATTCAAATTTTATATATAAACCGATCGTAAGATTTTGACATTCAATCGGTTCGGTTAGACAAAAACTAACCAAACAGTTAATTGAATAAACCAAAATTAACCGAATAAAGCACAATAACCGAAATAAAGCAAAAATAAAACTGAGAGTAACCGAATAAAACGAAATTAACCGAAAATAACCAAGATTTATTACCAAATCAACCAAGATGTAAAACAATATCGGTTTTAACTGAAAACATAATAATACATAAAACCGAACCGAATATACCAAGCTCCGAACCAAACCGAGATATAATTTGGTTACATTCGGTGTTTTTAATACAAGAACAAAAAAACCGAAAACCGTTTAAACCAGTTTTGGTCCTTATTTTTTTTCCTTCTTTTGAGTTTTAGAAGGATAGCCTTAATTTTTGTTGAGCCTATCTAAGCTTTTCGTTTCCTGTTATAAAAACCAAAGATCAATTATCAAAAAATCTTGCGCTTTCTGCAGAGGGCCCAACAAATGTAAGAGTCGGCCCTGGTGACATGCACAAAGATTGGTAGTCTCACTTGGAGGTAGGGATGTTAAATAGGGTTTTCTGGTCCAGCCCGACCCTTTTCATTTTGAACTCGATCTTTTTTAAGTTCTTAAACTTTATAAAATAGGATTCAACCCCTTTAAGCCTTATTAAACCCTTTCTAATTTTACAATTTTTTTTCTATTAGAATAAATTTGTTTTTTAACTAATCTCTATAAGTTTATAACAAAAATACTTTATATTCACACAAAAAAACATTGTTATTCATGATAAATGATGTTTCCTGACAAAACCGCAAAATCACGTTTTCCCGCCAAAACCAAAAAGTCACGTTTTTCGCCAAAACCGAAAATTCACGTTTTCCCGCCAAAACAAAAATAACATTTCCCGCCAAAACCGAAAAATCCGCAAAATCACGTTTTTCGCAAAAAACCGCAAAATCACGTTTTCCCGCCAAAACCGCAAAATCGCGTTTTCCCGTCAAAACCGGAAAGATCCTTTCCCGCCAAAACCGCAAAGTCACGTTTTCCCGTCAAAACCGAAAAAGACTTTTTCCTACCAAACCGCAAAATCACGTTTTTCCGCCAAAACCGCAAATCACGTTTTCTCGCCAAAACCGCAAAATCACGTTTTCCTTCTAAAATCTGTTTGTTTTCCTGCCAAAATTGAATTGGTGAAACCGAAAACATCACGTTTTCCCACAAAAATAAAAAAATGCCAAAACTGAAAAGTCATGTTTTTCTGCCAAATCCGCATAATCATGTTTTTTCCCCGAGACCTCAAAATTATTTTAAAAGATTTAGTGAAGAATTTGAAGAATAAAGCAAAGAAAAAAAAAACAAAAGAGAAAAGAAATTTTACAAACAGGGTTAAGCCCTGTCCTTTTAACAATAACCCTAAATGAGCCTTTAATATTTTATAGTTAAGAAATCAGGGTCAAAGTTTATGATTATTTGAAAGGGCTAAGGCTGGCCCTAATTTTTTAGCCCATATTAACACACGTACTTGGAGGTAATGTTGAATAAACCACATGCAGTTGACAAAAATGTGGCCCGAGACATGAACAAGTAATAGCAAGCCACCAAACTCGAGTCATGAGCTGAGATGCTCTTATCGAGTAACGTTTAATCTCTACTACTCTCCTAAAATCCACACTACTCTCGTGGAGAGGAAATGACTATCCTACCATTAATGAAACTCCATTTCCATCAGAGTCTCTCCTCTTCTTCGAAAACTCTCAAATTTTAGTTTGGAAATTATATATATTGATAATTAAATAAATTCAAATAAAACTGAAAAACGGAAAAAAACGAATCTCTCTCTCTCCTCTTTCTCGTCTCTCCTCG
>OVBB01000949.1:0-15791 GCA_900406415.1 Isatis lusitanica
GAAAACGAAGTTTTTGGTATAGTGTTTATCAACTAGATATACCTATGGACCACTCTGCAGTTTGGGGATTGAAAATTATCTGAGTTTGGTGACGTATCTGTAACACCCTCGAGGCCTCGAGAGATTGCACATGTTTTAAATTGTCGGTAATATGGCACATCAAAGCGATGAGTTTTGAGCCTTACGCCATTACGCAACATGGCACTCCCATACAGATTGAAATCAATGAAAAGGTGCGAGTATGAATTCATAAATCAATAACCAAATCGAAATCAAAATCCAAAAGTACTACAATATCAATATCTAAAAAACCATAAACCTATATATGAAATGACAAGTAAGTTTATAGTGTCTTCTAATATGTTAAATATTCTAATATTTGTGATCTCATGGGATTTGCATCCCAATTTAGGCAAAATGATTAAATTTTCTTTTGGTCAACAAATAATTAGTTATTTTCTTAATAAGAATCTATTCACTTAAAAGGTTTTGGCAATTAATAAGAATTACACATTAATTATTTTCGGTAAAATTTGGCCTGTAGTTATATTTGTTGTAGCACTATCCACTATAACTATAAAAATTAAACGAGAAAGAGGAAAAAAAAAGGAAAGAAATTACTACAACTTTATTTTTTTCTACAGCTTTATAAATAATGTTTTAGTAAATAAGGTACTTACAACTATTTTTACAGATTCTTGGCTGTAGCTTTAAAAATCAATATACAGTCTGATTGTTAATTTTATAGACTTTAGATAAAATTTAATGTTGTAGATAACTATTACAGCCCAACCAATCACTCCCCTAAATACGAGATGTTGTATAGTTGATTCTTAACATAGATTGTCTAATAACATTATATAATACTCAATTAATCACCATTCTAAGCACTCAAACCTCCCAACCTGCATCTTGTTAAGATAAAAGCTTTCTTGATAAGAATAACAATTTCTCTGCTGCTTTTCATATCAGCAACGTTTCCTCAAAATTCAGGTAAAATATAACTGTAACGTCCACTCGCATACTTGTGCAATCTCACACATAACAGAAGGGGCGAGTGGACCATGGTGTGTAGCCGATCCGAAGATGCCTGACAATGTGTTACAAGCAGCCATAGATTGGGCTTGTGATATGAGGCATTTTTACTTTATTCTAACCTTTGTTTTCTAGTTTTTATCGAGTCTTTTTAGTCTTTATCGAGTCGTTTCAGGTCACTGGGAGGCTTTGGACGAAGTTTGGAGTGATTGGAGCATTTGGAGCATAAAGGAATCATAATGGAAGAAACGAAGGCGAATCTGTGAAGAATTACCAATTTCACTTCAGAGCACCTGCTCCCAATTTTTGGCCACCTAGCAAGCACCTGCTCGCCCGATTGGAGAAAAATAAGGGAGGTCGTTTTGACCTAACCCTAATGACGAAAAAAGAGGGAGCAGCCGCCTAGAAGACTCTATTATATATACTCTCTTAAGTTTTAGGTTTTTAATTATCTTCTACATCTTTAATCTACCTTTTACCTTTAGTTTTCCTATTCTCTAGAGAGCTTTGTATTATTTTGAGAGAAGATCTCTGCTTCAATCTGAGAAGATTTCTGAACCCTATTCTTTTATTTTAGTATCGATGCTTTATTTTTATTCAATCTCCTTGTTTTCTTCTTCTTTAATTATGTCTGAGTAGATCTCTTAGTTAGGTTAAGGTTTTCAAAGGAATTCATGAGCTAAGGGATTAAACACAAATATGTTAAATTCGATTGTCTTCACCCTTGTTGATCTTAAAGCTTGAATCGAAATTGGCCATTCTATTCTTGATCTTAGGTTAACTTAGACAGCGAGAGTTGCGATGTTGCTAGAAGAAACACTGGTGAGCAATTTATTCATTACCTGCGAAAGTAGATGTATTGGAGAACTGTGAACATATCAAACCTGCTCTTAATGTTTCTTCTTATTTTGGATGAAGAAGAGGGTACCATTCATTATATGTGTTTCTCATAGGACGAAAATTGTTCTCCAAGTCGTCCATCTCTAAGTAAGGATTTAGATGAATCCATAATGTTTCCCTCTTTGTTCTTTTGTTAGATCAGCCGTTCGGATGAGATCGGTTGATCCTGCTTTCTTGAACCTTGCATTAAAGTGATTAAAAGGTTATGTCGATCCTTTTTTCTTCGATTTTTTTTGCACATATGACAAGTTAACAACTAAAACAAGAGTGCATGAGGTCTGAAAATAGATAAGGCCTAAGGTAGGTTAATAGCTCATGATGAGCTAGCCATTTAGAACAACAAAAGTGATAAAAGAGTAAAATGTCCTCAATGATATTTTGTTTTTCCAATCTAACATCTATAATGAAAATAATGAGATCAAGTTAAGTCCAATAAGATAGATTTGATTAATGTCACTTCAGTGAAACCTCGATAGACTGAAATAAATAGTCAATAGAAAGAAGATCTGATTATCAAGTGTTTTAGCATGTCCATACACTCAATGTTATGTAATAATAGTCACTAGAAAGATAAATAAGAAGTACACAAACGATTAAAATCATCATAAAACAAGATCTTCCTTCCCAATAAATTGACTTAATAAAACGACAAGCTGACTCAAGAAAAACATCAAAATGACTCAAAGGGAAAACAAAAGAAAGACAAATGACGTCAACATCGATATATGCCCTCCCCTAGAGTTACATCATACCGTCTCATTGGAAAAATAAATCTGGACAAATGTTACTAAAGATCATGGAGACGTAGTAGGATTCTCACTGCCAGGCTCTTTGTAACATTCCGATTCCTGGTATATATGGAAATGTATATGGAAAAGGTTAAAAAAATTGATTTGGCTACCTATATCATCAAAGTGCAATTACCTTTTCGGTTGCACATCCCGAAAGAACTCCAGAGTTAAGCGTGCTTGGGCTGAAGTAGTGGAAGGATAGGTGACCTACCGGGAAGTGATTCGCGGTATCGTGTGAGTTAGGAAAAAACACGGGAAACAGTCATGTGGTGATTGCAGGGACAGTATATCATGACTTTAGGGCCTCCAAAAATAATGCACCGACCGTCAGACAGAGGTGGGCCCGATGGGCCTAATGAGAGGACATGTGGGCTCACTGGTAGGGGCGGTTGGTGCGTTATAATTGGTATCAGAGCTGGTGGTTAGCCATCCCAATGCTGACCTGGGAGGCGTTCTGGGATTGGTTGTGGTGTGCAAAGGCCTATGAGAGGACATGTGGGCTCACTGGTAGGGGCGGTTGGTGCGTTATAAGTGGTATCAGAGCTGGTGGTTAGCCATCCCAGTGCTGACCTGGGAGGCGTTCTGGGATTGGTTGTGGTGTGCAACGAGGACGTTGCACTCTAAGTGAGGGTGAATTATAACATCCCGATTCCTGGTATATATGGAAATGTATATGGGAAATGTTAAAAGAATTGATTTGGCTACCTATATCATCAAAGTGCACTTACCTTTTCAGTTGCACATCCCGAAAGAACTCCAGAGTTAAGCGTGCTTGGGCTGGAGTAGTGGAAGGATGGGTGACCTACCGGGAAGTGATTCGCGGTATCGTGTGAGTTAGGAAAAAACACGGGAAACAGTCATGTGGTGATTGCAGGGACAGTATATCATGACTTTAGGGCCTCCAAAAATAACGCACCGACCGTTAGACAGGGGTAGGCCCGATGGACCTAATGAGAGGACATGTGGGCCTAGTGAGAGGCCCAATGGATCTATGAGAGGGCATGTGGGCTCACTGGTAGGGGCGATTGGGGCATTATACTCTTTCCTGTGCCTATGTTCGGACCTTAGTCCTCTGTCTGCTGCTCAATATCTCTCTTTCTGCTTGGTGTGGGTCTGAAACATGATGCTAGAGAAGGAAGACGGATCTGCGTGATTCCACAGCAAATTGGAGTTCTTCTTATGCGTGTCAATCATCCATCTCATGTGCTTCATATGATCATATCATCAGAAATGCAATATACATTGAAAAAGAGCAATTCTCAAAAATACAACACTTTTATGTTTTTGTGACAAAAATACCACACCAAGGTGAAAATGACAAAAATGACATTTTTTAAGAGAAAAAAAGACTATTATACATTTATTTTCATATGTTTCTTCCCAATTCCTTAAACATAAACCCTAAAACCCAAAATATAAACCCTAATTAATGACTTTTGAACCCAAATTTATTAATTTAATTATCTTTAAACCATTAAATAAGTGTTATTTTTGTGATTTTTACTTTGGTGTAGTATTTTTGTCACAAAAACATGAAAGTGTGGTATTTGAGGATATTTCTCTTGAAAAAATAACTTTATAGATAAAAGATAACGAGTGCTTTAAAAAAATAACAGAAAATATTAGAATTCTAATTTCAAACCATAAGAAAAGAGCCTCGAAAAACAAAAAAAAAACATAAGAAAAGAACAAAAATAATTTATACAAAAAATTAACGAATAAAAATTATAAATTTATAAGATAGTGTTATTAAATATACTGAAAAGATAAAATATAACAAGTTAAGTGACAACCAAGATGTAGTGGTAGAGAGAACCACTAATTGAGAGATGGCTAATGACAAATATTTCTATTCTGATCGAGATGCGGATCGTGTTATAATTGTGTTCAGAAACCACGTCCTTTTATATATGTATAGGTCTGATGAAACTCTTACAATTCATCCGTTAACACCATTTCTAATGTCACGAGCAAGTTTTTCTTAATAAAAAAAAAAGCGAACTGGATCACTGAACATACGGTAGATAATTACCGTTTAGAGAAAAAACACGAGTTATTATTTTTTTTTTTTTAAAGGATTTTCATATTGAGATATAAATAAGCGTTTGCACAGACAAAGGGAAAATTAAAACACAGATACAAAGAAGATGAGGAGGAGGCACGTTATGAAACCGAGATCATAACTCTTTAATCAACCGAGATCACTCTTTTTTAAGTTATCTAACTCTTTAATAACCCGAGATCTAGAACCATCACTGTCTGATTTTCGGGTCATGGTTCTTGCCAGTTTGAATATGTCCCTGATTCTAAGGAAAGAGCAAAGACGAAATGAAACCATCTTCTGCAACTAATGAAACAGCTTATGTGCTAATGTTGATAAAATGTATGGCATTAAGATTACATTAATAAGGTCATTTTATATAAACATTCCTTTCAGCAACAAATTCAACAAGTGAAGGAAAGAAGCTAATATAATCTGCTCATTTACATTTATTCAGCAATCTTTTAGGGGAAAAACAGTGAGTCTATGTGTAGGATAAGTCAGGCAGAAGCATGACCACAACTTGAGCGTAAAGATGATTTGAGATCGTTTAGAAAAGTAGAGTTGCCCATGCAGCAACAAACGCAAAGCCTTTGGATGGTGCCAAGGTGGAAAACTTCCGGTCCTCACGCAGTGCTACCATATAACACCTACATCATTTGACAAAACATGAAACTTCTCACATATTCATACTTAGGGATAGATCACTAATACAAAAGTTTGAAACTGGAGTTAATCCAGTAAGCAATCTCAAATGTAACTACTTCACAAATCTCATCAAAAAGAAAACAACAATCTCATTTAAAATAAATAAAAATCAAGATCACAATGGGCAACCTAGTTCATAAAAGTCATGAATTCTACTAATCTAACTCAGATATATAGAGACATGTGCTAAATAATCTCTAAATTTATATTTCTAGTGCAAGAGACTAAAGTGCATACTGGAAACTTCCAAATCACATAGAAGCACTGTAGTCTCAATTCAAGACATCCAACAATAGCACAAAAGCTCTACCAAAAGAGTTGTACATTGCAGAGATAATTAAAGAACAATGCCCGAAAGTCGGTAAGCAGAACAACTTACATGCCGGAAAAGGCAACAATCCAAGCAGTCAACAAGCCACAAAACTTTGTGCCATATCCTAGGATCCATCGAGAGTTGTGCCTATATGAAATTAACTTTGATCTACGTTTAACTTTTTTTGCTTATTTTTTGCTTATTTGTGCTTATTTTTTGCTTATTTTATTGTTTTTTTATCACGATATTGTTGCTTATATTTAAGTTTACAAGATAAAAGGTTTGAAAGATTACTTTAACTTTTTTATTGCAATTTGATATCATTTGTATTGTACAAGTTTAAATTTTTTTTTCTTATATGTATGTAAAACCTACAAAAATTACTTGTTCATAACTTAAAACCTAAAATTAGTGAATTTGGATTTGATTCTAATCGACAAAGATGTCTGGACCAAAAACGAAATGGCAGCATTTAGTGATCTTCTCAACAGTGGCCAAGAAATCTCTTGTTATTGAACTGAACTGCTCGTTACTGTGGAGGACACATGGTTGGTATTCCTGTAGATGCACAACATCGGATCTTCACTCTGTTTATGCAAGCTGACAGTTCGACATCAAGGACTTATGGTAGGACAGGGATATGTTTAAGCATAAGCAAGCGTTTGGTTGAGCTCATGCAAGGAGAGATTGAGTTTGTAAGCAAGCCTGGTATTGGCACTACTTTATCTTTTACTGGAGTTTTCGGAGAAAGTGAAACAAATACATTAGTCATTGCTTTGGAGCTATTCGATCAAGCTATTCAGGAGTTTCAAGGATTGAAGTCATTAGTGATTGATAGTAGAAACATTTAAGCTGAGGTTACTTGTTACCATCTTCAGAGAGTTGGAATATCTTCTGTCGAAAGCAAATTAATTTTCCAAACTAAAAAGCAAATTTCTGAGGTTTTTTTTTCTTTTAATGGGATGGGAAACTAAACCGTTCCCTCTCTTCTCATAAAAAAAACTGACGTGATTTTTACAAATTTGTGACATGCTTTTTTAATTAAGATTAATCACTAAAAATAAAATTAATCAAATGTGTTTTTCGTAATTTACTAGCTAGGGTTGTAATAAGAATCGAGTAATTTTGAAACATATGTTGTATTCTAGTTATAAGATTATAAGATTTATGATATTTGGGTAATTAATCCAAAAAAAAAAAGAGAACTCTTCCGAATCCAAGAACAATAACAAGCCAAATTACAACGAAAAGGGAGGAAATGAAATCGAAACGTCTCCTCATGAAATCAAACTAACGAAAAATGAAATTCATAATGCTTGAGCCACAAATAACAACTTTAAACGCATAAAGGAAGCACCTTTAATCAATTTCGGCACCAGAAAAGAAAAACGAAGTCAAAACTGGAAAAAAAGTTTTGAAACTTCGAACAAAGAAAACACAAAGAAAACACAAAGAAAACACAAAGAAATGGAAAACCAAACAGAAAAAGGTACCTTCCATCTCCGGTGAACGCTCGTGAATCTCCAATATACTTCTCTCACTTTGATACAAATAAACCTCAGATATGAATAATACAAACCAGTAATCCAATGTTCTGAATGAAAACACCGATTACGATTCTCACCTGTAAACACTCCAATGAAAAGAGTTCCCTGCGAAATACAGAGGAAAACGACAAATTGTTATAACAAACTTTCTTGATAAAGATACAAATTGTTATGAAATATTTACTTATAACAAAGATAAAGTGTATATTTGTGCATATGCTGTATATTATGATATATGTATATATATGTAAGAAAACAAAAGAAAATATATGTGAGAGGAGAGATAAGAGAGGAAGAGAGATTTTGGACCAAAGAACTTGTTGTGTGTTTTTCTTGATCACATTACAAAATGGACCAACAATCCTATTTATTGGTAAACAAGATGCATATAAAGGTGACACATGGGTTGATGACTAATCTCCAACAAAGCTTAGCCATTAGGATATGATGACAAATGTTACAACTCTAAGACTAAGATGCCACCTAGGGGGGGGGGGGGATGAATAATCACTTGTCCATAATACTCCCCCTTGACAATTCATCACCACTGATGGATTACGTACTATCTCGTTAAAAACCTTATCACGGAAAAAATCTGGTGGGATAAAGGCCATGAAAAGGGGAAAAGAGTATAGTAACGTAATCTCCCTCTCAAATATATGATCTTCACAAATCTCGTAAATGACGCATCCCAATACTCTGAATATGTTTTCGAAATGTTGAAGTAGGAAGCGCTTTTGTGAAAAGATCTGCAGCATTTTCACTTGAGCGGATGTATTGGATATCGACTTCTTGATTCTTCTCGAGTTCTTTAGCATATAAGAAAAAATCTTGGAGGGATATGTTTCGTCATATTGCTTTTGATGTATCAATCCTTGAGTTGAGCAACACAAGACGCATTATCCTCGTATAATTTTGTAGGCTCTCTTTTGGTATCCAACCCACAACTTTCTTGTATGTAATGTATCATGGATCTTAGCCACACACATTCTCTACATGCCTCATGAAGTGCTATGATTTTCGCGTGATTTGAAGAAGTGGGAACCAAGGTCTGCTTCTGAGAGCACTACGAGATCGCAGTACCTCCCATTGTGAAAACGTATCCGGTTTGTGATCGAGCTTTATGCGGGTCTGACAAATATCCTACATCTGTAAATCCAACTAGACCAAAAGCAGAATTTCTAGAATAAAATAAGCCTAAGTCAACTTTACCTTGAAGATAATGGAATATTTGCTTTATACCAGTCCAATGTCTACGTGTAAGACATAAACTGTATCTTGCAAGCATATTTGTAGCAAATGCTATATCTGGCCTTGTACAATTTGCAAGATACATGAAGACACCTATAGCACTAATATAAGGTATTTCAGGCCTTAATACTTCCTCGTTATCTTCACATGGTCTAAACGGATCCTTATCAACGTTAAGCGATCTATGACCATAAGAGTACTCAAAAGGATTCACTTTGTCCATATTAAAGTGTTTTAACACTCTTTTGGTGTAATTTGATTGATGCACAAATATTACATCTTTGGAATTCTCTATCTGAAGCCCGAGACATAATTTTTTCTTTCCAAGGTCTTTCATTTCAAATTCTTCTTTCATATCATTTCTTGCATCATCCACTTCCTTTTGAGTTCCAATTATATCCGAGTCATCAACGTTAACAGCAATGATCAAAAATCCAAAAATGGATTTTTAATGAATATGCAAGGGCATATCGCATTGTTGATATATTGTTTTTTCAACAAAAATTCGCTTAAGCGATTATACCACATGCGTCTAGATTTTTTTAATCCGTATAGTGATCGTTGTAATTTGACTGAACAAATAATCTTGGATCCTTCTGGGATTTTTGATCATTGAGGGATTTTAAATCCTTCTGGAATTCTCATATATATGTCACTATCAAGTGATCCATATAGGTATGCAGTCACAACATCCATAAGGTACATTTCTAAAATTTTAGATGTTGTTAAGCTCATCAAGTACCTGAATATGATTGCATCCATTACTAGAGAATATGTTTCATCATAATCAATTCCTGGTCTTTGAGAGAATCCTTGTGCCACAAGTCTAGCTTTATATCGTGTGACTTCATTTTTCTCATTTATTTTTCGTGTAAAGACTCATTTGTATCCAAATGGTGTTACAACCTTAGGTGTAATAACAACATTTCTAAACACATTTCTTTTATCGAGGGAGTATAATTCATCTCGTATGGCCTCTTGCCATTTATCCCAGTCAGGCCTTTTCTGGCACTCCGATATAGATATTGGGTCTGGATCATTATTTTCATTTTCAAGTTCTTTAGATACAGAAAAGGAGAATATTCCATCATCATCCTCTATTTCATTTATAACCCAGATTCTTCCATCTTCCATCTTGGGCATAATTAATGGAAATCTCACACTTTTTTTTTGTTGATCATTTCTAGACTAGTCTCTTTGTTGGGACCTTCTAGAATATTTTCATAATTATCTTCCCAGCATTTCTCATGTTGTGGTTCTTCTTGAACCAACTTCTTTATCTTTAGAGCCCATCGGCCTCCCTCTTTTCAGTTGAACCCTAGGTTCATTTATGTACACCCATCAATTTGTACTTTCGGAATTTCAATTCTTCATGGAGCATTTGCAGCGGATATATATGATCTTCGATTCCAACTATTGACTCAAAGACTTTCTTCTTTTTCTCTTTGCGTTTTAACGTAACGGTAGTATCGTCATTCTGCGGTTTAATGAATGTTATACTGGGTTTAATAGTCTGTGTGTGCTAAATGTGGAAGTAAAACATGAAAGTGTGTCATTAAAGAGAACTAGTAGGACTGCTAACTTCGCGCATGCACGGGTGTGTTCCATTGGTTATATGTTTATTACCTTCGTATTATATCCAGAATATTTCAATATTTATTTGTCCGTTTATGTATATATTTTTAGACTTCGACTATCATTAATTCATTATTATATATGTATTCTAGCAAAATCCCTCTTGAACATAATATTTGTGAAAAGCAAAGCGAAATATTAAACAAAAAAAACTCAAACGATCAGTTTATGGTTTTTAAGAAAGGAAGACATTGCAAATGCTTGATTCTTTGTTTTTGTCTTTGGTTCAGCGGTTGTTTTTTGGTTCTATTGCGCTTCCCATGTGAAGTGTGTAATTTATCGATACAAAATATGTATGTTTTTTGTTTGTTGCATTTAAATGTTTTTTTGTAATTTAATAACTCTTTACCTTCTTTTACATTTTCCCATTTATTAGTTATGCGCTATTCTTTTGTGTTGATAGCTCATTATCTTATTATTCATAATCTGTAGGTGATAGTTTCTTATCTAGTATTCCAACACCTCTCAGCTTTGAGTTTTTGGGATGGTTCATGGATATTTTCATAAACGTAGAAGTGGGACAAAAATTACAAACATGTGAGACTCTATTTTATCTTCAAAGTGTTCTTAAGATCTTTGCAAATCTGAGATTTGTTACAGTTTTGCCACAAGTATATAAGAAGCCTATCTTCGACTTGATTTATTTATCACTTAGAGATTCAAGTAACCTCAAATTTATATTTTTAGGTCCTTTTTCTACATATTTTATCTTTTGGTTTTTTTAAAAAAATGTATTGAGCACTCATCTAAAATTTCCTTTTCTTTAGTCGAACAATATTCTTACTGTTTTTCTTCTTAGCTATCACCCTTCTCCATTGAACTTTGATCCTAAAAGAAATTCATAATATAATATATCAATTTGATTTGCAAAAATAAAAGAAAAATTGTATTACATACGAGTGTTATTCATGAAGATTCCAATAGAATTAGAACTTATGTGGTGGATAAGAAATAGAAGTAAGGCGACCAAACTTTTCTAGAGAAAATTGGAAAACTATATGATCAATTCTTAAGACAGTGTAAATTTTTCTAAACAAATATATATATCTTTGTGTAAGTATTAGAGATGATGTATGCCTGAGAACTAGCACTAGGCCAGCCAACCCGGAGACAACCATGGAAGTGGAAAATATGAAGTTAAGGAGAGCCAAGGAGACCAGCAAGCTGAATTCAGCTCAAATGGAGGTCATGACCAAACGTTCCAGGTCAAACAACACTTGAAGTACACACTCAACCCATCTAGGAGACACCAAGAAGAAGAATCATCCTAAAAGAGTTTCCCAAGAAGAACTTATTGGAGATTCAATCCATAAGATCACCAATGGAGCTGATGAAGACCGGCGACTACTAAAAGATGCGTACAGACTGAACCAGGAGGAATTAAGCAACAAGTCCAATTGTGTTGGATTCTCAACTCACAAAGGAAGCACGGAAAACTGGATTCACATCAAATCGAGTTCAGACTTAGAAGTTATTGATTTTACAAGATGGCTAACTGGTTTTCGACCAACATTCGCGACTAAGCCAAAGATCGAGATGCACAGTCCAACTCACTCAATATCTCGACCTCAGACCACTTGGAGATTGTTAATGGATCTCTCACGGTTTCAGGAAGCCCAAGAAACCAAGAAACCACCAATGGAGGCCCAAGTTATCACTCTTTCGCCAAAACTGGATCATTTGGTTCTATTGATGGAAATGTCTGAACCATTTCGGTTTAGGAGCAGCCAGACTTATTTGTGGCGACCAGGAGACATTAATACTCTTCTAGAAGCAATCTACAGAACCAGAGGAAGCACNTTGGCGACCAGGAGACATTAATACTCCTCTTGAAGCACTCTACAGCACCAGAGGAAGCACCAGATCACACAGGATCAGGAGGAGAAGCATTTGGATCAATTTTCCTTATTTCGAATCAAGAGCATTCAAAGGGAAATCATCTCATAAAGACCAACAGCTATATTTTGAAGGCAGCCACGATTTGAGGCTTTATTTCATAAATTTGGATACTCCAAAGGATCATCATTACTTTCCAAGCTATCAAGATTCAAAGGAGTCAACAAATCCCCCTCATTTAGCCTTTTTCCCACATTATCTCCAACAGTTAGTTTTCTATTAAGTGTATAATCTTTTTGTGTTTAATTTCTTTGTACATGAGCATTATATAAGCTCACCACCACCCTCACTTTAGAGGCAGACTTGATGAAATAAAAACCAAACTTTCTTTAGAAAGAAAACTCATTGAAACTTAGAATAATCTGGGATTCTTCTTTGTTTTGTTATTGTCTTCACTCCATTCCTACCAGAATACCTGTGGAATCAAGTCTCCTGTTCATTTGCTGCTTGTGAAATCAACCAGCATCCATCCACTATCATCTCTACCTTCATTCATCATTCCATCTTCCGCGTTCAAAGGCTTAGAATCTCTTGATCTCCGTTTGATCTAGCTTAGGTGGATTCTGAGGCTGTTTTAAGAGAAATGCTATGTAAATAATGCCTGAATTATATTTTTGGCCACACATACAGAAAATGGGCCAAACATATTATTTTCTTGGCCTGAATTCCGTTGGTAACAGTATGGAATACTTCACCTTTTCAGCCTCCTCGTACCAGTAGTTTATATGAAATATAAAGAAATGTTCACAACACTTGCTTTCTAATAGAAAGTTAAAATGTATCTGTTCGTATCAAACTTTTTCCTCGTCTATTTAGCAATTGTATACTAAGAACAAAAATGTGAGGCAGTTTTTAAATTTAAATTTCTTGTAAAACAAATTGCTCTATTAATTTTTCTTTTTTAGACAAATTACTGCCTTAGCTTTAATTAGGTATATATAGATAACACAATTAAGCACATATATATATATATATTGTTTTTTGTGCAACACAGTCAAGCATATTAAGTCAACAATTTCTCTCCTCCAAAAAGTAAAACGTAATATGACTGATACGTTCATATTGGACTTGAGACATTATGACTGAAGATATAAAGATCATGTAGAGATTGGAGAAGAAGTGCATTTGTTTATTTGTTTTTCTGAAGGTACGTAGATACATGTTTCATGAGATAAGTGCTCTTGCACAAAGGATGATGCTTAGTCACTCTTGCGCTTGGACTGGGACTTGTCCTCATCTGCCATAACAATTCCATACAAAATTCATTAGGCATTGTTACACTCAGTAAAACAAACAGAGAGTGAAGCTGGCTTCGCTTCTTTCATCCCCCTAAGAACATCCTTCATAGAAACCGAAACTTTTACAATAGCTCTACCAATCGCAGAGATGTTTGAAGCAGGAACCTTCTTGAAATCAGAGTATGCTTCCCAAACTGCTCCTACAAAGAGCGGAATAGACGGCTTCTTGTCCTTTTCATATGATCCCTCTGTTCACATATTCAAAAACACTGGTAAAAGAAATGGAACCATCATTCGAGTGGAAATTTAACATTCCCATGAGGTGATGGAATGCAAGTAACAAATAAAAAATGAAGTCCTCATAAGCAATCCTATTTAGTATCTGCTTTGATATGAAAGAAAGCATGAAACTGTAATAAAGTCTTCATAAGCAATCCTTGATAAACTTTTTCATAGTTTAGGGCGGATAGTGCTGATAATATCTTCTTCTTCGCAAGATCACCAGAGGCTCTAATGCTAACTCGCCATTAAAATCTGCTGTAAGCTTGTCTACTTCTTGTGACGGAACCGATAAGAAGCCACCTTCCTCTTTTTCATTGCTATTAGTATAAGAGAAGGTGTTTTATGTTCTACAAACGCTTGTGATTCATTTGTAATTACTATTAGTAAGCATTTTTGGGTTTGTGTTACTTCTAACTTTAGTAATGGTTGGTGTACAAAGGAAATCGAATCAGAAAAGTAAAGGATTCGAAACATAGAAATATGAAAGTGATGAAAATTTGATATTAGGCAATAGTTAAGAATTGTACCTTTTTATTAAAAGGGTGATGCCCATGAATTCTTCCTTTATCCTTTTAAAGATTATTTGAATCGGAGAAACGCAATAGACGACCAATAACCTGTTGGGAAGATAGTCGAAGGTGAAAATCATCAAAATGGGCAATTCATGTAAATTTAACGTCAAGTTCAGAAAATTTGGTTTGGAAATTAGAAGCCCCCATCTTCGAATTCTGAACGAAATCAACTGCAATTTCAGGAGTTTTGGCAATTCTGGTCTCTCTATCTCTTGTATTTTCTGGGGAAAATCTTCATCATTTTGCTGGGAAATTTAGGGTCTGTTGTTCTAAATCGGTGTGCTGGGTTTTACTAAACAGAAGTCAGAGGAACCAAGAACAATCTGCTTGTTTGTTGGTCTACTAAACCGTCTGTTTGATTCCCGATCGAATCTCGCTCTTTCGAAAGTACTTCTGCAAAAAATCTCTGGATCGTCTCGTCGAGATATCGGAGCGTGTCTATGGTATGACCACTCTCTCTGTTTGTAATTTGTATTCAGAGTTGCTCGTCTCATATTCCTCTCTCAACGTCTCCGCGCCGGGGGTTGTACTTACCTAAATCATCACGGCAAAGCTTCACCTCTCGTGATGAAATGTGACGTTGGAGAACAACGAAGCAGTGGTAAAGAAAACAGTGATAACTCTCTTCTTTCTTTCTCTTTCTTTCCCTCTTTCCCTCTTTCCCGATCTCATTTTGTACGGCTAGGGGAGGGCAGCAACAAAGCGAAGGTGGAGATACACATGCACATACACACACGATCAACAAAGAAATAGATGGGCCATTTAGACCTTTGGGAAGGAAAGTTATATGGGCCACGGGATATAGAGTCTGGGTCATTACAACATTGTTCATGTTTCTAGAGTGAGAGAGTATATGAGAGATTCACGTTTTGTTTTTTTTATAGAAGGACACGTGGCAGAGAGTGATGCATTTTCAGGAAAAATACTTTGGCTAATTATATATAAAGATTGTCCAAAGAGAAAAGGAAATTCGCCAAAGAAAAAAGGAAATTCGCGAAAGAAAAAAGGAAATATATGCAGTTTATATATATGTTCTCTCTCTCAGACTCTGACCTAACAAATCGATTTCTTCACATTTTCTTTCTTCTTTTCTTCTAGTAACAATTTGAGAATAACGATGGGTCACTTGTTCGATAACATCAACGGGTTTCGTAATTGGAACACCAACTGTGAATTGGACGATTTGTACGTCGCCTGTCACGAAATTCGAGTTCTTGCAGAGAGGGCCGATAAAGAATCGACCTTTAACGGAAAATCCCCTGAGAATCTGAAAGCGGCGGGTTCTCTTCTTATGAAACTCTTCGGAGTTGTTGCTTCAGGCAAAGGTTCGAAACGGGTCGGAGCATTGTATGTGGCGTGTCAATTGTTCAAAACCTACTTCAAGCTTGGGACTTTCAACCTCTGTCGGAGTGTGACAAGAAGTATCGAGACTTCTCAGACGTTTGACTTTGAGGAGTTTCCAAGAAGAGACAAGGTTACATACATGTATTACACGGGAAGGTTAGAAGCCTTGAACCAGAACTTTCTCGCCGCTGATGAGAAGCTCTCTTACGCTCTACAACACTGCAAAGCCACAAGAGAA
>OVBB01000950.1:0-16958 GCA_900406415.1 Isatis lusitanica
AATAACCAGGCAACTCTTCAAAGCTCAGAGACAATACATGGTTAAATGAACTTCCAACGAGATGTGATCCAACATTCTCAGATAATCGTTTCCAATCGTGCACTGTGTATTTTTCAGCCAACATGCCTCCTAACACTCTGACAGCCAAAGGCAATCCCCAACAATGTTTGATCATTTGCTTACCCAACTCTTCCANTTCTTCAGTTCTACAAACCACCATAGAAAAAAAAAATAGAGAATATTACATCAATTATACCATGAAACAAAGATACAGTTCAATATGATGTAATAATCAGTCATTTAAAGGTAATAGAATTGTCTTGTGATCATGAAAAAACATATGTCACTGTGATCAAAATGAGAAATTTCCTTCATTTGAATGCTTACCGGATGCATCTTTCCTTGACATTGCTATTCTTTGGAATAGTGTCCAACTGTCTTGATCAGATAGGCATTTTGGTGTGAAGTTGATATATGTTTCTCCACGTCCTACGACATTCTCATTTCTAGAAGTAAGTAGGACCTTCGAACCTGTAAAACATTTACTCATGCATTAGTAATCTAACACAAAGAACACAAAGAGCATCTTCAAATCTGTTTTCATCTTTCTTTTTATTAAGTACCATAAGAGGTCACCTTTTTTCCATGGAAATATGTCTTTGATTTGGCCCCAATGTTTTTCTTCCCATATGTCATCAAAGACAATTAATGACTTAAATGTTTCCAACAATTGAAAGAGTTTATCTTGGAGTGTAGCTTTGGTCATTGCTGAGATTTTCTTTTCTCCTTCATCGGGTCTTAGAGTCTGGAAAATTGTTTGCCACACATTGATCACTTTACAATCTTGTGTAACACACACCCATACAATTCTATCAAAGCTCTCTTTAATCTTGTCATGATGAAAAGCTTGTCTAGCAATGGTGGTTTTCCCAAGACCACCCATCCCGGTCATGGAAACCACTTGAACATCATCTTTCTCCACCAAATATCCAACCAATTTCTCAACATTTTCTTCCACCCCCACAAGATTGCTTTCGTACTTTCTAGCAAATTCTTGTCTTTCTTCAAGAGGTTGTGGATCCTTTACATCGGAAATAATCTGTTGTATTCCATAAGTTTCCATATCACGAATCACTTTCAAGATCCTCTTACTTATGTTTCCAATTTCTAATGCGATATTCTTGCGTTCCGGAATAATGCAAGCAAGTGTTCTGATATGCTTCTTGGCGCCTCCAGTTTTTCCAAGCTCCTCTTTTAGAACAAAAGTTTCAATTATATCATCTGCATCAAAAATGATGTCCTTGATCACTTCCACACAGTTTCTCACCCTCGCACTCGTATGCTTTTTGGTGTCTGCATCTTTCACAAATGACTTTAACGTGTTTAGATCAGTTTTTAGCTCAGTAACTTGGTCTTCAACTCCCTGAAATTGCGCATGTTCACGGCTCAGTAGGTCCCAAAGCTTTTGTATTCCAAACGACAGAAGCTCCCCAGCCATAGTGTCTCCTGCTTTAGTAGAATGAAAACAAGAATTAAGTTAGTGTTGATGAAATCAAATAATGATAAAGAATTAAGGATTAAGGAGTCAACATCACAAGTTCGAAGTGGCAAAACAAATTCACAAGGGAGTTACACGAGGAATATTCTCAAATAACACATTTTGATGTTTTGTCATAAACGTAGCACAAGAGGGTGAAATTGACAAAAAAAAAAATAGCATCCATTACATGGTTTAAAGACAATTAAACTAATGGATTTGAGTTCATTAGTCCTTAATTAGGGTTTAGATTTTGAAGGTTTAAGGTTATGGGATTGAGAAGAAACAAATGAAAATAAATGTATAATAGTATTTTCCATCTCTAATGAATGCTATTTTTGCCATTTTCACCTTAGTGCTATTTTGTGACATTTTTGGGTTTGTTTTTTTCACAGAGTAGGACATTAAAATTGCATACACTTTTTAAACGATGAAAAGGGGTTGGCGGAATCGAAGCTGATCGCATGTCTTCTGAATTTGATTCATACTTTTTATGCGTGTCTTTTTTTTTTTGTAAAGAGTATTAACACTCATATCTATTCTTTTCGAGCATGGCTTTTTGGCATAAGGCTTGTTTTTGTTATCCCACTTAGAGATTCAAAACAAAAACTACTCGTTGACAAGCTCTCTTTTATATCTTTTATGAGGAGATATATTCAAGAAATATAGTGACATATCTCCTATATATTATTTGATAAGCACTTTTTGAAAAAACCTTTAGTATACTCATGTGTTATTTACATTCATGCAATGCTGATGCATCATTATCAAAATTCTTCTCAAATTTAATTTTAAGATAGATCTAGATTACTACAGTAATTACACTACATGTCACTCAGCAAACTTTAAAATGCTTATCATATATAATTTCACATAATATACATCATCACATGCATTTCTTCTAATAAAATTATAATGTCCCAACCGCCCTTACTAGCGGGTCTCCATGTCCTTTCATTAGGTTAATGGACTGGCCCACCATATATGACGGTTAGTGCGTTATTTTTTTGGAAGACTCAAGAGACTTGTTTAGTAACCCTATAATCACCACATGACCGTTTCCTGTGTTTTTTTCTCACTCACATGGTATCGCAAATCACTTTCCCATAAGTCATCCATCATTTAACTACTCCAACTTAAGCATACTTAACTCTGGAGTTCTTTCTGGATGCTTAACCGAAAACATAAGTGAGCTTTGGTGATATAAGTAGCAAAATCAATTATCTTAAGCCATTCCACGTACACCACTATATACTAGCTAGAAATCGGGATGTACAATTCATCCCCACACACAAAGCGCAACGTCCTCTTTGCGCACTAAGACAGATCTCAAACCGCCTCCCAAGTAAGAATTAAGACGACTAACTCGCTTTGATACTACTTGTAATGCCCTAAATGCCTCTACTAATGGACCCTCATGTCCTCTTACTAGACCCATGGGCCGGCTCACCCCTGTCCGATGATCGGTGCGATAATTTTTTGTAAAACTCAAGAGACTTGTAGACTGACTCTGTAATCACCATATAACTGTTCTTCGTGTATTTTTTTCTCACTCGTACAGTATCGCGAATCACTTTTAATAGGTCACCTATCATTAGACTACTCCAGTTCAAGTACGCTTTTAACTCTGAAGTTCTTTCTGTTTATGTAACCAAAAAGTTAAGTGCACTTTTGGTGACATATTTAGCCAAATCATTTTTCTTAAGTCTTTCCACATACACTACCAAATACCAGAAATCGAAATATTACAAAAATGCAAATTTAAAACACATACTAATTAAATATTTCTAGCCTTTTTACATTAGAAACACCATTTAATATTTAAGAAAAGATAATTTAACAAATCATAAAAAATACTGCAAAAGATATGTAGATACAAAAAGAGAATCAAAGAAATTTGAATTTTCACACAAACTTATAAAATCTTAAAAAGTAAACCAATAAACAACTTCTTATTTTTTTTTATATTGTAGGATAGAATAAGTATAAATTAATCTATTAAACTAAAACTACACATTCAAATTTTCTATGAGACAATCTATGTCTTTTTATATATCTAAAAAACTTATTATATTCACCAAGTATTAAAATTCTTATTTTATTAACTCATCACTAGAACACAAAAAGCATATAATATTTTATTCAAGTCATTGACTTATTCTACTATGCAAAATTATATATGATATTATCTGTTTACAATATATCTTTATTTGTTGTTGAATTATAATTCATCTTAAATGTTGGCCACCTATAGAGAAAATTGATGCAACATTATATATATCATCAAATCATCATTAAATTAGATTTAAACTAAATAAATTCATATATTGTTAAATCAGTTAAATTTTAGATATTTTGAAATAAACTCTTTGAACATTGAACATACAACTTAATTTTTAATATAAATAATTAACAAATCATTAAAAGATACTATATAATATAAATAGTTGAAAAGTCAAACAAATATATTTTTATTTTTCCATAGAAAGTTATAAACCATCTTATAACCTAATTTCTTTTCTTTTTTGAATAAAAATTCATTATGTAGATGGAAACCCAATGCAACATTTTTTTCTATTATCAAATCATCGTTAAGTTAGATTTGAATTAGACAATTCCACATATTTAGAAAATGGTAACACAGAAATATTTATATTTTTTTAATAAAGTTTCTTATATTACATTATATGAAAATTTATTTATTTTATTACAATATGGAGGTGTTTTTGGCTCTGCGGCAAGGAGCAGCTATGTTGGAGCAAAGAACCCTCAAATGGAGTTTTTGTCTATGTCAATTAAGAAAAATGTATTCACGTCAGGTTTGGTGTCCCTGAAAATACCAAGTACTCAGATATGAATGCAATAGTCTAGAGCTTACTTGACCAAGCAATATCTTCGAAAGTAGCACCGTTACTTTTTCGTAGCTTTCTTTTTCTTTCTGAGACATAAAAAAAAAATTTTCTTTTTGCAAGACTTTAAAATTTAGTTTGGTTATGATCATTTGTTCCACGTGGAACCGGTTGGTAGAAGCAGTAGATTAGCTATTTTTATTCTTCGACATCTAGTGTTCAGATTATTTTCTCGAATGATCGTACGATTGGTATCGCAGCCACAATTGGTATCGTAACCACAATTGAAGGCCAAAAAATGTTTATTTTCTTTGTTTATGGATATCTGGTCGTTGCATACCCAGAGAAGGTGTTGGAAAGGCTAACTAGGATTAGACTAAACAGGTCTTGTGCTTGGTTTATGATAGGCGATTTTAACGAAATCATAAGTACCGAGCAGAAGAAAGGCAGACACCGAAAGTCTGATGCATCCTTCACTCCATTCAAGACCATGCTCGCAAACTTTGGAATGATCGAATTTCCCTGTAAAGGTAATGCCTTATCATGGGTGGGACAGAGGAGATCCGGAAGAATCCAATGTCGGCTGGATCAAGCAATTGGAAACGAAGATTATCATCATGCTTTTTCCCACACTGGAGTACTTATTACGATGGGGTTCGGATTATAGACCTATCTTGATGCGGATTAAATCTAATGAGTCGGGGACTTTTCAGGTTGATAGACTCTTCAGGTACTTCAGGTAAATCTAATAAATCTAATGAGTCGTTGGACTCTTCAGGTACTTAAATCTATTGGACAGGAAACTTTTGGACTCCTCAGGTTGATAGAAAGGCAAGCTGGATTTGGAAGAGCATATGTAAACTTAGGTCGCTGGCAAGGCCAATGTTGGTATGTGAGGTAGGATCTGGTATCACAGCCAGTTTTTGGCAGGAAAATTGGACTGGTTTGGGAGCTCTGATTTACCTCACCGGAGAAAGTGGCCCTGCTACGGTCTTTCCCTTGACACCTCAGTTGTTGATAGCTTGCGTAACGGTGACTGGTGGTTAGCTGCAAGCAGAAGTAGAAATCCACTCATCACTCTCCTCAAACAGTGTTTACCGGATAGCCGCGACATTACCTCCTCGGAGACGGATGATTTATACCTCTGTAAACCAGGTCAAGAAGTGGCTTCAGTAAAATTCTCCTCCTTCAAGACTTGGGACCATCTCTTCCCGCAGGGCAGGAGGTTTGTTGGAGTTCTCAGGTTTGGTTTAAAAGAAGAATAGCCAAGCACGCATTCACCACTTGGGTCACGGTTAGGAATCGTCTCCTTACTCGGGATAGGATGATTGGTTGGGGAATGCAGGTTTCGGCAAGCTGTCTTCTTTGCAGCTCTAAGGATGAATCAAGGCAGCACCTGTTCTTTGGTTGCAGCTATTCCTCCTTGGTCTTTTACTATTCGAAAGCCCGTCTTCCCCCTCCTAACTTATTCGATGCAGAGGTCAAATGGCTAAAAGACCATTTCACGGACAAAAATACCATTCTCATCTTCATCTTCAAGCTCTTGTTTCAAGCTTGTATCATGTGATTTGGAAAGAAAGAAAATCAAGACTTCATTCGGGAACAGCTAAACCTCCGACATCTCTAATTGAGGACATCAAGCAAACCATCAAGCTCAGATTGGATCCTATTGCACGAGAACAACGTATTCCCTCCTCATCCCCAGCATGCCTTGAAGCGTGGTTGGGTCTCCTTGGTTAATTCCCCGCTATTCCTCCTCTTTCCCTTTTTCTCTTTCTTATTATAACGGTTATTAGGTAGCGTTTAGTTAGAGTTTTTCACTCAAACTCTTCTCGGGCTGGTATGGGTCTTTTTTTGTAAGCCCAACACTAATTTTAAATCAATCGGAAATTTAAAGTAAATAAAATTAAAAATCTAATGAGTTAGAGTTAAGAAAAAATTCAAATTTGACAAGCACTAGATCGAAAAAGATGGATTCACAAGCTCTATAAATAAGGGCTGGAGTGATGATCCAAGATAGAGACCGAGTAATGTCCATGACAAGATTGGTAATTGCTGTAAATCAATCTCGAGATGGAAATGTCAAACCCATCTAATTACGCTAAGATGATTGAAGAGATAAAGAAGCTCCTCACCAAGGTGCAATTTAATGATAATATCTCAAGTGAATAAGAGTTAGAACTGAAATGACGCCTATGTGAGGCATATCGAAATGGAGAACTATACTGGAAACAAAAAAAAAGCCGAGTAAAATGGCTTCGAGAAGGCGACCAAAATATGAGCTGATTCCATGCCTCCACCAAAAAAAGACAAACACAAAATCGTATTGTTGAAATATGAAATAACCAAAACGCCTGACCACGAAAGGGATCAAACAGGAAGCGACATATTACTTCCATGGACTGTTCACATTGACGAAACCAGGCAGAGATGAGGAGATATTCCGGTATACTACCGCGATAGTCACATCAGAAATGAACCAATCTCTGACACGATTACCATCAGACTTAGAGATAAAGGAAGCAACCTTTGCTATAAGAACAGACAAAACACCGGGTTGAGATGGAATGACTAGCGTTTTCAACCAACAATATTGGCATATCATAGGCACATATATTGTTAAGATGGTGAAAAAGTTCTTCAATACGGGAGAGTTTGATCAGCGATTAAATCAAATGAATATCTGTCTAATCACAAAAACAGAGAGACCAACAAATATGACAAAGTTCAGACCAATCAGTCTCTGTAATGTTAGCTATATATTCCTCTCTAAGATCTAGCTAAGAGACTGAGAAAGTTCCTCCCGCTACTTATTTTGGAGACTCAATCGGCCTTTATGGCCCAGAGACTTATTATCGATAACATCTTTGTCACGCAAGAGATTTTCCATGCCCTTTGGATAAACCTGAGTTGTAAGTCTAAATACATCGCTACTAAAACGGATATGAATAAAGCTTACAACAGTATGGAATAGAATTTTCTAAAAACACTTATGGGGAGAATGGGGTTTGAAAACAAGCGGAGACAATGGATTATGAAATGCATATCCTTTGTCACATATTAAGTACTTATAAATGGAGAGGCTAAAGAAGACATTACATCAGATAGAGGACTTCATCAAGGAGATCCATTATCACATTTCCTATTTATTTTATGTACTGAGTCCTGATCTCTTAAATCAAAGTGGCAAAGAGTGAAAGATGTTTAACTAGGATAAAAATAGCTCGGGCAAGCTCCCTACTCTCAAATATCATTTTTGTGGACGATAGTCTATTTTCTAGAAGTAAGCCACTATGAGGAACTGAAAAGGATCATTAATCTATACGGAAAAGCATCGACAGCAACTGAATAAGTCTAAATCCTCTGTCCTGTCCTCTGGCTAGGAAAATAAATATTAATAGAGCACTTGGGATCCTCCAAGGAGGAATGGGCATGCACTTAGGCATCCCATAATAGATTTGTGGATCTAGAACACAAGTCTTTTTTCTATCTGCAAGATTGCTTAAATAGCAGGACCAACCTATGGTTTCCCACCAAAAGAGGAAACGAAGTCCAGATTAAGTCTGTGGTTCAAGAAATTCCGACAAATATCATGTCATTTTTCCTACTTCCAAAGGATGTCACCGATAAGCTGACGAATGCGGTAGCACGATTCTAGTGGAGCACTTGTAGTAACAACCGTGGAATACACGACCACATGGTTGAAATTATGCTCCTCACAAGAAGGAGGACCGGGATTATAGAGATTTTAACCTCACACACCTCGGAAAACAGCTCTGGAAACTTATGAAATATGTTGACAGGATATTCTATTATATGAATAAAAAGTAAAAAATAGTAACCATGACAATCAATGATCTTATTTTAATGGATTAGAAAAATATGTATATTTGAAATACAAATTTTTTGTGAGTATTTATTTTGATGATAATATTAAAAGAAATTAATTTTCTTAAACAGAAAATCTGTTTATATCTTCTGAATATTCAATATTAGATATTATTAATCAATATAAGATATTACGCAGATTTTTAATAATCCTTTTATTAAAACTAACAATTTTATTTAAAACTAAATCTATTGTCAAACAGCTCTGATGGCATATCACGTAATTAAGAGCTTTATTATTATTTTTTAAATGACTTCTCAATAAAAATTATAGAGATTAAATAAACAGAAAAAACTAAAAAATAATAATTAAATAACAACTAAAATAAATAAATCTAGAGAAAACACCGAAACCTCACAAGTCACAATATAAATAACAAATAATAAAGCACCATAATTTAGACAAAAAAACACCGTAATTTAGATATGGGCAATTCTCCAAAATAGCACACTTTCATGTTTTCATTTCAAAAATAGCACACCAAAGTGAAAATAACAAAAATAACATTCATTAAAGAAGAAAAATACTATTACACTCTTACTTCTTATTTATTTATTCTCAATCTTGTAACTCTAAACCCTAAACCCTAAACCCTAAACCCTAAAATCTAAACCTAATTAGTGATTTATGAACCCAAATTCGTTAGTGTAATACATATAAAAATGATTAAAATGTGATATTATTATTATTTTCACCCTAGTAGTGTGTTATTTTGGTAGCATAAACATAAAAATGTGTTATTTGAGAGTATTTCTCTTTAGGATATTGTTGTAAATAACCCGTAAAATCCAATCTAACTTCCAGAATTTTCCAAGGATAACGTTTTACTTGATAGACAAAAAATAAAAAAGAGATCTCATTCATGGCAAGCAAAGAGATTTGCTATGAGAAAAAAGAAAAAACAAATCGATAACAGTAACCCCAAAGAAAAAAGAGTATACCTGATGGCGCCTTGGAAGAAGAGAGACTCTAGCGTTTTAGCTCCTCCTGAGTCCTGAGAAAGAATTCCTATAATGTTTTACTGTCTAACATTTTTTTCTTAAGAGAAAAATAAATAGAGATCTCATTATTGACAAACCTCTTGATGGCGCCTAGGAAGAAGAGAGAAGAGTTTCCTTTATGTTTCCCTTTCTTCTGATAGAAGAGATTATTTTATGTTTCCCTTTCTTCTGATAGAAGAGATATTCTAGCAACTTGAGGTTTGTCTTCTTGTCTTTCGAGCTCACTTTATGGCTCAGACTTTTCAACTCCATTTGATGTGGACTTTCGTGGAAGCTACATACTTTTTGCCTACCTTTTTAAAAAAATATTATTGCAGATATTATTTTGGGAAATCTCGGATCTCTCTTCACGCGCCTTTCTTCACCCGGTAACTCGTGTTCTTCTTAGAAACAGTTTTGAAAGATTTGAAATTATATATTTTCGAAAGATTCCTAGAAGATGGCAGGGTGGGTGCTACGTTTTAGATGGCCCCAAACAATTTCAAAAATTATATTTTTATTAAAAAAATCACAACATGATAATAATATAAAAATATGTATTTCTGTAAATTGTTAAAAAAGTAAAAAAATAATAAGTTATTGTTGAAATATAGTTTTTTTATTTTTCCTGCAAAATTAGTCACTAAATTCGACTTTTTAAATTATAGTTGTCTCAATTGACAACAAAGTAAACTCATTTTTGTTTTTTTTTTTGTAATATGGTAGACCCCAAATAAATATACGATAAACAACTTTTATACTCGAATAACAATCTTCCATTTTTTATAAATAAAGATCAGACATTCAATAGACTTTTGAACTTCTATTGGTATTGATTCTTTAACTTTCAACTTCTTTTAGGGTTTGATCAAATTATTTTCTCTTTTTTGTAGAGTATTTAAATTAAAGATCATAAACCAAAGGTCTAAATTTTCAAATTCATAAAAAAAAAGAGTAAAAAGAAAAAGCAGACGAGGGCAAACTAAAAACAAAAAAATACAAGCAACCCCACAGAAGAGAATTATTGCAAAGTTCAGAGTACGCTGCTATTTCCGATCTTGGTATGTTTTTGGATTGTGGGTTTGAATATTCTTGTAGAATCTTCTTTAACTGTCTTCTCTCTACCAAGCCAAACAACTTATATTTTCATTAGAATATTTGAAATTTCTAATATTTGGTTTTATTTGACACTCTGTAGGTCAATGTTTACTCATTGTTGCTTGGAGTTTCTATTTCTGTGAATGGTTATGTTGTCTTCGTCTTTAATTAGGTTTAAAAGTTAGGAACTGGCAAAAGACTACTTGGTTACAGAATGATGAACGATTCAGCTCCATTGTTATCTAGAGAGCAGTTAGATCCCATGGCTCAAGACTTGAACCAGAACTCACTAAGCTCTTTAAGAAAAAGAAGGTTGCATCGCTGTAGAAGTGCTCCTCGTGGTGATTGTACGTACAATGATGATGATAAAGATCATGTCAAAACCAAAGAACAACCTCCTAATCCGAGTAAGATCCCAATGTTCAGGGATCTAAACACGAATCTCAGGAAAGTGATCATGTTCTTTGTTTTAAACCTAACCATTGGTATGCTATGTTTCTACCTCGCTGCTGCCCTTTTTTAATAAAACGATTTAAGATCACCGAAGTCATGTCTAAACCCAAAGATTCTCGTGCGAAACCCATATCTCTGGTCATAAGACCAATGTTGTGTTGGATGCCGTCTATTTCTGTGTTGTAACGATGACAACCGTTGGATATGGTGACCTTGTCCCTAATAGCTCCACGTCAAGATTACTTGCTTGCAGTGGCGGATCTAGGAAAATTTTTAACTAGGGGCATTATCATATATTTTGAATTAACTGGGGGTATTACCATAAATTATGAGCTAATTATTTAAAAAAAAAATCAAAATTGTGAACTTATTATATAGAGAAAATCAAAATTTAGCCGAGGGCACGTGATTCCTTCCTTCGTAGACTGCGTCCGCCACTGCTTGCTTGTGCGCTTGTCTTCTCCGGATGGTCCTCGTGGGTCACCTTCTAAGTCGAGCAGCAGATTACTTGGTGGAGAGGCAAGAGACTTTGCTTGTTAAGGCTTTTGATTTGCGTGAAGCCATCGGTCCAACTGAAATTCTCAAGGAGTTGCATACTAAGTTGAGACACAAATGCTATGGGACATTCCTTGTCCTTGTAGTCCTCGTCATTTTCGGTACGACTTTCCTTGTAATGTTTGAGAAAATGCCTGTTATTGAAGCTTTCTAATGTGTTTGCTTCACCGTTACAACATTGGGTTATGGGGATAGGAGCTTTAACTCAGGAACGGGACGTCTGTTTGCTGTGTTTTGGATCTTGACGAGCACTATATGTTTGGCTCAGTTTTTCCTTTATGTAGCTGAGCTGAATGCAGAAACCAAACAGAGGGAGTTAGTGAAATGGGTTTTGACAAGGAGAATCACAAACGATGACCTTGAAGCAGCTGATCTCGAGGGAGATGGAGTCATCGTGTGAGACATGAGACAAATTCTCTCTTCTTGTTTCCTTTTGCTTCTTCTTATCTTTGTCTTTTGTGTGGTTGCAGAGCTGCGGAGTTTATATTGTATAAACTGAAAGAAATGGGGAAGATCAATGAGGAAGATATTGATAGGATAATGGAAGAGTTTGAGCAACTCGATTACTGATTCGGGAACTCTTACCACTTCTGATCTCAATCAAGCTCAAACGACGTCTTAGATACAAAGGTCGGTCTGGTAAGTTATTAAACTTGCCACACGACCAAAAAGTCAAAGAAAGTGAACAGTTGTAAATTTTGTTTGTTTCTGTTTGTGTTTTGGAACGACACTCTCAGTCTTTGATTGTTTCTTGATGCCTAAGTGTATATATATGGGATTACATGAGTACGTAGTTTGTTTAAGCAAACTGAATCTTGCTATTGATCTGGTAAGGAGCTCTGCTTTTAACGTTGTTACGCTCCTTTAGACCAGAATCCAAAAAACTGCAGACCAAACTAAAAGTCATATAGGTTTGCTTGCATTCCTCTACGAGTACTCTTGACCAAGAATTCAAGATTTATTTCTCTCAAAGGACAGGTGAATGATGATGGTTTTATTGCTTTGTAATTTCTGGCATTTTGATTGATTCAAATCATGTTGTTTCTAGAATTTAGAGAATCATGGCAATGTTAGTTCAGTTATCTGCGCCGCCTACAAAAAAGTTGAAGCGTATTAGTCTTAAAAACAAGGTATCGATCTAACCCTCACAGGGCTTCTCAGTAACCTTATAGGCCGAGATTTCAACATAAGGAAATAAACAGCACCGGTTCAGTGATTTAACTGTCTCATCATTACATGCATAGTCAACCTATTGCACTGCAGATCAAACCGAGCGAGACATTTTAATGACTCAATCCTTTCATTACCTGCAGTGTCTAATTTGGGACCCTATTATCTGTTGAGAACAGGTTCAACGTAATTTCTCTGGGTCAACGGGTTCTCAAACGAACTTAGCCTTAAAATCTTTGACAATTTCTAGAGAAAATAACTTTAACATCTTTGACAACTTGTAGAGGTTCACCAAGAGAAAATAATACATGAACAGAAAATCATACAAGCCACAAAGTATTTTTGTTTTTCGTCATAATACAGGAACAGAAATTCAGAAGCCTGAGTAATTATACAGCAAACACACAAGAATGCAGAGAGTTTATAATTCAGTTAATTCGCTGATGCCCCAAGTTGATAACAGATTCGCTTCAGATCAGATTTGTCTACAAAAACATAAGAATAAAGAAAAGGCAATCGGATTTGTTAATAAGATAAAGTCTCACATCGGTAGTTGTAGAAATAATGAACTAATATATATATATGGTAAGGGCCAATCCACTCATTGCCAATTGGTTCTGAGTTGGAAATCCAAGAAACTTCTGATGGTATCAGAACCACCCGATGAAACTTAACAGAATTCCACAAAATTTTAATTCTCTTTTAGAAAAATGTCACAAGCACCCAGAAAATTCGTTTTTAGAATCCATTTTAAAAACAAACTGAAAATTTATTTCTGCATTCTCGTCGGGATGATTCTGTGTACTAGATATTTAGATAAAAGGAAAAGAAATGGTTTACCTAAACGAATGTAACAGAAGGGATGTGTTGGACTTTGTAATAATCTTTTCCTCCTTCCGACATTCTTTCCTCCCATCTATCATACACGTGTAGATGCTTTAAGGAATAGATAAATCGCAACCCATCAGGAACTTTCTTTAACGTTTGACACTTATGAATACGGAGAGTATGGAGAAGGGGCATCGAGCCTTCTTCTATTATCCACTCTTCCAACTCATCTAGTAAAGCTAATTCAAGCTTTTGTAACTGAGGGAACCCACCGCGGGAGCAAACCATTTTCCTCCCACCGAAAGAACCACGTTTGAAAGTAACCTCTTTCAAATGACCCAACTTCTCTAGAATGGGCATTGGATCCTCCTCGAAACCACTACAATATAGAGTCAGGCTTGTAAGGCGAGAAGGGAACTCTATTTCACCAGATAACGGAGTATTTGTACTCAACTTCAGCTCTTTGAGATTATTGAATTCAAAAAGAGTTCTCCACTCTTTCATCCTTGTAGCCCCTATATCGTATATATTAAGATTTTCCAGGTGTCTCAAACCTTCTATCGATGCAGATAGAGTTTCTATACTGCTCTCACCTGTTAAAGTGATTTTAAGAGTCCTTAGCTTGCCCATACCACGAAGATCTTCTAAACTGCAATTCCCTGTTGAGAAATTAAGCAAAGTCTCCAAGTTTACTAGATCACTCAATTCCAACTCTGTGTTGTTATCCACATCACGTGGTAATGCAAGGTATCTCAATTCCTTCATTCCTTTGAAGACATTGGGCATCGGTAAATAACAAAGACTTTTATTTAAATTCAGGTAGATCAGCAGCTTCAGATTTCGTAGAGAAGACGGTATATGAGATATATCCGCAAGATCTAAGTTCAGATATCTTAAGTGGATGAGCTTTTCAATGCTATCAGGTACATCCCCTCCTTCGAATTGAGCTTGAGGGAGATGTAATACTCTCAACTGTCGTAACTTTGAAAAGTCTATACTTGAAAGCTTCCACCACCAAAAATCCTTCCTCTGCCGCCAATTCTTCCTAACAACCACCACTAGAGATCGAACCTTTGAATTATTTACCTCTCTCTCAACATCTAATTTAGTCGGATTATGTGAGACAAATCTTCGGGATGACTGAGAGTGTGCTGTCGGGGAGCGAATACCCACAATTTGTACAAAGTTCTCCTCTTTGGCTTTAGAAATACAAATTTCTCTCATCACGTCATGCAAACGACACGTTTCAAATCTCAAAGTCGTATTGTCTCTTTCAGAAATAACCATATTTCTCCTTACCAACTCTTCTACGTAGCTATCTCCTACATCTCGAATGGTCTCTCCATTGTCATACTTCAGTATTCCTTCAGCAGCCCAGAAATAGGACAGATTTTCTACATCTATCTCATAATCTTCTTGAAAATGGGCCAGGTAGAGGAAGCTTAGCTTCAAATAACCAGGTAATTCTTCAAAGCTCAGAGAAAATACACGGTTAAATGAACTGTTGTCATCATGTAGATAAGGTCCAATATTCTTTGATACCCGGTTCCAATCCCCGAGTGTGTATTTTGCAGCCAACGAGCCTCCTAACACTCTAACAGCCAAAGGCAATCCCCGGCAATGTTTGATGATTTTCCTACCTATCTCTTCCATTTCTATATCAAAATCCTTCAGTTCTACACAACAACATCAAAAATAAACGATAATACACTACAATAATCAGTCATTTAAGGCTAACAAGATTTTCTTGCGATCATCCCAAAACATATCTCACTGTGATCATAATGGAAAAAACAATTTCCCTTCATATTAATGCTTACCGGGTGAATCTTTACTGGGCATCGCTATTATTTGGAAAAGAGTCCAACTGTCTTGATCAGATAGGAAATCTGGTTTAAAGTTGATACATGTTTCTCCACGTCTTCCGACTCTCTCATTTCGAGAAGTAAGTAGCACCTTTGAACCTGTAAAACATTTACTTGTGTATTAGTAATATATATATAACACAAAGAGCATAATGAGTTTGATCTGTAATTTCATAAGAGGTCATCACCTTTTTCCCATGGAAATATGTCTTTGATCTGGTCCCAATCTTCTTCTTTCCATATGTCATCAAAGACAATTAATGATTTAAATGTTTCCAACAATTGAAAGAGTTTATCTTGGAGTGTAGCTTTTGTCATCGCTAAGATTCTATTTTCCTCTTCATCGGGTCTTAGAGTCCGGAAGATTGTTTGCCACACATTGATCAGGTTACAATCTTGTGTAACACACACCCATACGAGTCTATCAAACCTCTCTTTAACCTTGTCATGATGAAAAGCTTGTCTAGCAAGGGTGGTTTTCCCAAGACCACCCATCCCGGTCATGGAAACCACTTGAACATCATCTTCCTCCACCAAATATCCAACCAATTTCTCAACATTTGCTTCCAGCCCCACAAGATTGCTTTCGTACTTTCTAGCAAATTCTACTGGTTTTGTAGAAGGTTGTGGATCGCTGCCATTGCCAATAATCCGTTCAACTCCAAACAGTATCATTTTGTGTATCACCTTGGAGATCCTCTCACGTAAGCTTCCAATTTCTAATGCGATCTCCCTGCGTTCCGGAATTATGCAAGCAAATCTTCTGATACGCTTCTTGATGCCACCAGTTTTTCCGAGTTCTTCTTTCAGAATAAAGGTTTCAATTATATCTTCCGCATCAAAAACAATTTCCTCGATCTCTTCAATACAATTTTTCACCACTTCACTTGTATGTTTCTTGGTGTCTGCATCTTTCAAAAATGACTTTAACGTGTTTAGATCAGTTTGTAGGTCAGTAACTTGATCGTTAACTCCCTGAAGTTTCTCGTGTTCACGGCTCAGTAGGTCCCACAGCTTTTGTATTCCAAATGACACAAGCTCCCCAGCCATAGTGGCTCCTGCTTAAGTAGAATGAAAACAAGAAGTAAGCTACTATTGATGAACACAAATAATCATAAGGAGTAAGGAGTCGACATCACAAGTTCGAAGTGGAAAAACAAATTCACACTGGATTTAAACATATAAATCTTGGGTTTGTTGTTTTCACAGAGTAAGACAATAAAATTGCTTAAACTTTTTTAAATACGAAAAATTTACCATAACAATAAGTGGGTTTTCTTTTTTTTTCCAAAGTAAAAATTTCAAATTTAGAAGATTGAATCTTATTGTTAATCAAACTATGGTATGTTTTCTGAATTTGATTCGTATTATCTTTTAATTATGTGTATGTATATTTTTCTTAAAGAGTACTAGCAATCATATCTATTCTTTTTCGAGTATTACATCTTTGGCATATAATTATGGTTCTTCTATTGTTATCCTACTTAGAGAATCCAAACAAAACTACTCGTTGACAAACACTCGTATACATAGATTCACGCAATATAGAGACATATAGTACAAGTGAAGCTGTGCTGAGGACGTCGACAAAGCTCTACAAACTTTCGACACTCGAGAGAAAGAGAGAAGATTGAAGAACATGTCGTTGACCAAAAACAAAGAAATTCCCCATGAAAGAAGCAGGAAGTAACACCAACTACTAAAAAAAAGACAGTATCGAAAAATTCAATTAAT
>OVBB01000952.1:0-16947 GCA_900406415.1 Isatis lusitanica
CAATCATGAGAAAAAATCATCCAACCAATTTGTTCAGCAACGATTATTATTCGTATTTTTTGTCAAGAAATTTTCATTTTTTAAAATTAATTTTGGTCAGCCATGCAGATGCTTTGCAGCACCATTCAACCCACATTCAAGGTAATCATTTCATCCAACATTTTATGGCTTACATGAAAGAAAAAATAGCCTTGTGCTCTCATTCCTTTAGAGCATCTCCAACCCATACTCTATATCTTCAAATTTGAAGTTTTTTTCACTCCAACTCAATATTCTAAGAATTTAAATTTGAAGTATTGAATAGTGATACTCTATATTTGGAATACAACTCTAAATTTAAAGTTTCATCTTTTTATTGCATTTCAGTCTTTACAAATTATATATTACATAAATAGTTTTTCTAATTTTAGATTTTATCATTTTAATCTATATCAATTTATATCTTATAAATATTTAATATATATGCCTATAAATATAATTTTGTATATATTTATATGAACACATTTAAAAATAAAATTTGAAAACATTAATATAAAAGAAATATTGCATAATTCTACATTACATTAATCAAATTTAATACGAAAAATAACAAAATACATAAACCCATAAATATTATACAAATTAAAATACAATAACAGTACTAATATCATAGCAAGACCAAGCCGTTAGTGGGATAAAGAGACACTGCATGATATAATGACAACATGAATTATAATGCTTAATATGATAATTGAAGATGAACATGATATTAATGTACTGATTAAAAATATAAGATCAGCACCAACTAAAAAAGTTGAAATGGCAACAAATGATTATACCCATTTCAACATTTTTTTTATCTGGTAATCTACAGATAAAAAAATAAAGAGGCTCATCTATCACTTTGAAATGCATTAGTTGATCATATATGAGAGTATTATGGAAATAGTGCTAGAGAGTAATTTAGTATTTTATTTGTAATTTTATATCATGTATTGTTTAATTTCCGAGTTTATTAGTATTATTCATATGTAATTTTATATTTTAATGTAATATTTTATTAAATAATATTTTTATATTTGTTTTAAAATTTTTTGTTTTAAAATTATTATGATAGTAATTAAAGGACTATAATGTAAATTGTAGAAAAAACGAAGTTAAATATAGAGGGTTTGAATGGATGTCCTGAAATTATCCAGATTAAATGCAGACTGTTTCAAAAGCAGTCCATCTGCTTTTTTCACCCAATCAACCTTTTTGCAGAAATAGTAAAATGTAAGACAAGTACCAATCATTCTGCATGCAGTCTAAAGTGATTTGAAAATATACAGTTCTGCAAAAAACAAGTCTAAAGCACATGTTCACCCTTGCATGCTACCGATCAACCATATTTTTCTTTTTGTTATTTTTTTTTTAAATTTATTATCTCTTTTTTCCTCTATAAAACTCACACTTTCATTCATACAGAATACACTTTCACAACATTCTACAATTCCTCTAAAAATTTCCTCAAAATTCCTCTCAAACTTATAAGGTATGATCTTTTTTTAAAAAATGTTAAAATGTTATTTTCTTATATGCTGAGGTATTATAACACATAGTTTGTATAGTTTCTCTTTTATAATTACCAATGAACATAACAACAATGTACATATCTAGAGGAAATTATATATAAGTATTTTACATTTTTCATAGTATAAATCAAAATTTTTTGCACATCTATAAGTTATGATGTTGATTTTTGATTTAAAAAAAATATTTAGTTTCATTAAAAACATATATATTATGTAAATTAATATAGAAACATAGATTTAAAAATATAATGAATTCATTAATGTTATTTTATAATATACATTTCAACTGTAAATATTTATAAATTGACATAATTATTTTTCTATTTATTTGCTATTTACACAATTGAATATTTATTAAATTACTTTCATTTGTTTTATACATTTACATGCATTGTGGTTCTCATATTTTGTTTAAATTTCATTATTTTCAGGTTGTCTTATATATCTTCCAATTCATATATATAATCCACCAGAAAGATTCTAAACCCAAGGTATGTTTTTTTCTTTTTATAGTGAGATAATTGTTGAAAAATTTTAAATTATGTTTAATGAGTTATAACTACTTATATACTATATATGTTCTAAGTTAGTTTTTTATTTTCACATCAATGTAATCTACATTAGTTATGTCTTTTTTTTTTTTTTTGGACAAACTACATTAGTTATGTCTAAAAAATATAAAATCTTTAATATGCTAAAACATATGCATTTGAAGCTTATGTGGTAGTACTTACATATAGAATTTTAATTGTTTAGGTTTTTTTACATTTAATTTCATTATATAATAATTTCATAAAATAATATAATAACATCTTAATATTTTATTTTTTAAAACTAAAATAGAAAATATAATAAACATCACATTTAAATAAAGTCAAAAGATTAAAAGAAAATCAAACTGATAAAAACTATTTTGTTGTACATCTAAAATCTAAATATAAAAATTGGAAAATAACAAAATTAATAAAATCTTTCTTAGATTTTTAATAAATTATTTAAATTTAACTATTTTAAAATTATTTTAATCTATATATATTATTACTTATAACTTTATAAGTTCTTATTTTCTATTAAAAATACGACTTTGAAAATTAAAAATAATATAATACTTATTTTTAATAACTTTTAATCACATGAAACAAAAGCAAAAAATAAAATCATAAAAGTATCTTTAATATATAAAAATAAACCAGAAAGTAAACAAATTACCATTCAAGTTTTCTATAATCTAAAATCTATAGCAAAATAAAAAAAAACCAAAAATTGTGAAAAAACTGCAATTTGGTAAGGTGCATATATTTCTTTCTAATAAACATAGAAACTAAAAATCCATTAACTAACATTTATCCATCCAATTAAATTTTATAACTAATCAATATTATATCATAGTAACCAATAGTACTGAAATCACATGAAAACTGTGATTTAAATAGTTGTTTCACTAATGTCTAATTAAAAAAATTCCATCATTGTGTAACGTAGATGTTTCTAAATATTAATATAATAAGCTTTTGCATATTATCTTACAACTTTTGTATAATTGAAAGTGATTACATATTCATCATAATTTTTACAAAAGTTGTTTATTCTTTCAGTCTTAAAAATATTAATATAATATTATTTTCAAACTTGTAGATATGACATCAAATCGTAGAGACAACAGAAATTCGTCTGTGCAATCAGATACTATTTCCCATACCAAAACATCAAGACGGTAAGGTTTTTAGTATTGTATTTTAAATTTTAAAATTTGTTAGTTTTAGTGAATAATATAGTTAAAATGTTTGATTTTAGAATGAAGATTTCAATTGGACTCATAGAGCAGAAAGAATATTTATTGAGTTATACGACCAAGCTTTTGCGATGAACAATTACCGTTTAAAAGATCTTACACCAGTTGGCAAAGAGTTTATAGTTGAAAAGTTCAATGAAGCCTTTGGTGTTGATATAGACTACAAGTTTTTCAGAAAAAAAACTTGATCACATGAAAAGGAAGTACAAGAAGTATTTGGCTCTTATGCAAAATTCTACAGGAATATTGGTTGATCCTATTACATCTGTAATATCTGCATCAGACTCATGGTGGAAAGATCGTGAAGTAAGTAGTTTTGGTATCTCTTACAGACAAAATATTTTAAGTAACTTTACTAATATGAAAATTTTTTAACTTAAAACTACATAATTTTGTTGTAGGTATGTAAAATTATAAAATCATTTCACAGAAAATCTCCAGATTTTTGGGATATCATGCAACATTGTTTCAAACTATATGACGTCCACTCACAATCTCAATATTCTGTGAGCCAATGAAGAGAAGAGATAACAAACGAGAGGTTTGCTAATGATGAATGTTATTTCAACTCGGAAGCATATGACGACGATATCCAAGAAACTCAAATTCCAGAGACACAAGAAAATGAAGAGGTGCATCGCGTTAACATTGATGATCAGACACGTCCTGCAAATTATTTTACTCGTGATCCCATGCGTCGAAATTCTCCACTGGTTAATCCGTTTCAGAATCAGGCTTCCAGAACTCCGCAACAAGGGAGATTAAGACGTGAAAGTGTTACAAACAGAGTTGCGGGAAGCTCACAAGTCTCTTCCAGGAATGGTTCACGAGGAAGTCGTAGAAAACAATCATTTCAGGCAACCCTAACAGATACAATGGCTGGTTTTAGAGAGTTTCAACGCTAAAGCTTACAACAAATGCGCTCAAATTCTTTTGATCAGGATTATTACAATGAATGTGATTTGGCTATCAAGATATTTGAATCAATGGAGATTCAAAAGAACACTGGATTTTACCGGGCATGCATTCAAGCATTGAAAGATGAAAGATTTTGGCGTAAGTGTTTCATTGATAGAGCTGAAAGTACTGACGAAGACAAGCTACAATTTTTGCAAGCTTTGACTGGATATACACCAGACGGCGAATACGTTGGAAAAAAGTTAGTCTCAGGTTAAAATTGTGGGAGCCCAAATCTTGGTGGTTTTGTTTCTGGTAGTCCATCATCTGGCAGTAATAATTCATGGGGTCAAACTTCAGGTGGACAGTGGGGTACGCCTCCAAATGCTCAGCAATCGGGAACTCCTCCCAACGCTCAGCAATGGGGAACTCCTCGAAACGCTCAGCAATGGGGAACTCCTCCAAATGCTCAGCAGTGGGGAACTCCTCCAGACGCTCAACAGTGGGGTTCATCATCAAATGCTCTACAATGGGGGACTTCTCCAAACGTTCATCAATGGGGTTCAACATCAAATGTTCCACAATGGGACAATCCTCCAAACGCTCATCAGCAATGAGTTTCATCACCAAATGCTAACCAATGTGGTTCATCATCAAATGCTCAACAATGGGGGTTCATCACCTAATAACCGACAATGGGTTTCATCACCAAATGCCAACCAATAGAGTTCATCACCAAATAACCAACAATATGGCTCATCACCGAATGGTGGACGATGGGTTCCTCTGACAAATGTTCAGCGTGGATTTTCATTGGGAGCTGAAGTGGAAACTACCACGATTGGTGAAGTTTCACGAGAATCAGAAATTCGTACTTCTGAAACCGGTCAGAGGGGAGTATCACCAGAATTCGGTTTCATGAATTATTCTTCAGATGCACAAAGACCAAGAACAAGACTGCGCAGAGTAGGAGGATTATTCAATATTTGGGGAAATAAAAAAGGACCAAATTTAAATGAAAGTCATCAGAGTGATTCAGGATCAGAAGATTAGTTTAGTAGCACTTGTGTTTTGTTATCACCATTTATGTTATGTTTTCATAATATTCAAAATGTATTATGTTGTTATCTCGTGTTTACAAATTTTCAGGCTTTTCGTATATGTCAGTTATGATCACATGGTCTCCACAATTTAAGTTACGAGGAGAGAATTGAGTTGTGAAATTTGGAAAATGAGCAATTTGAAGAATTAATAATCCAACCATCATTAAGTTACTATAATCAATATATTGAAAGAGGACCGGTTCAAACTGATGGCGGGTTGGGATGGTGGAATATTTGGTGTCGAATACAAGAAGATAATACTGCTTGTCTTCAGTTGTTACGTATGTCAATTGGTGCTTTCAACACATTGTGCGAGAAACTGCAAACAAGTTATGGTTTACAACCAACATTAATTAAACGTAAGCATTGAAGAGAGTGTGGCCATGTTTCTACAAATATGTGGGCATAACGAAGTTCAAAGAGATGTTGGATTAAGATTTGGACGAACGCAAGAGAGTGAATATAATTTTTTTTGAAGTGCTTAGAGCGACTGAGTTACTTGCTTGTGATTATATCAAGACTCCAACGACAGAATAACTAAGAAGAATTCCTGAACGACTAGTCATGAATCAAACACATTGGCCATATTTTAGTGGATTTGTTGGAGCGATGGATGGAGTTCATGTTTGCATTAAAGTGAAGCCTGAAATACAAGGAATGTAATGGAACCGCCACAATATAACCTCATTTAATATATTGGCGATATGTGATCTCAATATGTTATTTACATATGTATGGAATGGAGCACCCGGTTCATGTCACGATACAACAGTTCTCACAATGGCGCAAGATAGTGATTCTGATTTTCCTTTACCTCCATCAGAAAAGTATTATCTAGTCGACTCTGGCTATCCAAATAAACAAGGTTTTTTTGCTCCCTTTAGATCTTCACGAAATGTGGTTGTAAGGTATCATCTGTCACAGTTCGAGAACGGTCCTCCTCCTAGAAATAAGCAAGAGTTGTTTAATCGATACCATGCATCTTTACGTTCAGTTATTGAAAGAACATTTGGAGTGTGGAAGAAGAAATGGAGGATTCTTTGTAAATTCCCAAGATATTGTATGCATGTTCAAAAAAAGAGTGATAATGACGACGATGAGACTACATAATTTTATAAGAATTTCTCATTTTTCAGATGAAGATTTTGCTGATGTAACGACCGGTACGGAGACTAGCAACACTAGTTATATGGTGGAACCAAGTGATATAATAGAACCAGAAATAGGAGAAAGAGATGTTATGGCTAATATCAGGGAACATATTGCAAATACATTATGGGCAGACAAAAATAATATATATTAAGTTTTAGTTTTAAATTTGTTGTAATCAAATTTAAATTTTGATATTTATTGTTATTTTTATTTTTTAAACTTATGTTAAAAAAATTGTGTCATTCAGTTAAATATGATATCAGTAGTTTTTTAAAAATATGCATGATCTGTATTTATTTTATATGATCTGTATGATTTGTATTTGTTCAGCTTGTTCTGCATTTTTGGTTTGACCTGCATTTTTTAATTTGTCCTCCATTCAGATCCAGAGTGTTGCATTGAAGATGAACAACTTTATACTTCAAATATAAGGAAATCCATACTCTAAAAATTAAATATGGATCGGAGATGTTCTTAGCTAAAGAATCAGCATGGACATTTAGAATGTACTAAATTAGACGGGTTAATCTATTAGATTTTCAATCATCTTAATTAAATTTATATCTGATCTATTTGAGAAGAATATTATATATGGAAAAGATCAATAAACATTTTTCGAGACGTGGCTATACGAAAATGATTCAAATACCCCAAATTTTTGAACATTTTGGTTCAAATGTTGCTCCTTTTATGCTTTTGTGTTTTAATAATCGTTTCCATCTTTTTGAGAAAAAAAAACAATAGTGTAAGGGTGCTTTATCTTTTTCTTGTGCCACAGCAAAAGCGACTCGGTCTTCTTTTTATTATTCTTTTTCCATCTTTGTGGTAGATGTTGAAGTGTCTAATTCCTTGCTCTCCTTCTCCACCACCTTCGTTGCATTGCTCCATTTCTTAGCAGAGAAGGAAAATCCAATTATCAAAAAAGCCCTCGATTACTTCACTTAGTTAATTATGTGAATAATGGTTCATTAAAAGTGGGAAAATCTATATTATTATAATCTTTGTCTCACTTTCTCATGCAACTAATTAACTAAAGACACTTTAGGTTATTAATCCCCTTTGTTGTTTCTTTTGAATGCCTTGCAAAGTACTTATACATTGTCATATAGTATTTTGCTTCTTTATTTGGCATATATGGATCGTATAAAAAATATGTATGCGATCAGTGTTTAAGCGAAGCTCTCTACTAGATTTGGAGGTGAACATTTTTTTTTTGAAAAAAAGTTCCCACAAGCTTACTATATAATAAGGTGATAAACTGAAACCCACTGATCAAAAAGATTTACAAAAAATATCTGCACACAATCAAATCGAATCCAAAGCTGACACAGGTTCACGTTTATTATCAGCCTGAATATAATAAATGAACCTAATTAAAACACCTGCTTAAAGTATCACTATTCAATATTTCAAATTTGAAGTTTTAGAATATTGGATTGGAATTAAAAAAACTTTAAATTTGAAGATATATAGTATATGAATTGGAGATGTTCTAATCTGCTTTTCTACAAGTTAAAGATGAATGTATAATCCTGACAAAAATAAACTGCGTACAAGAACCATGTAATGACAATTTCGCATTTAAGTCGGTTGTGCCTGGATTTATCCAATATGTATGAACAGTATCATAATCTTTATAAAAGTAAATAAATAAGAAGAAAAGAAAAAATATTTATATTTTACAAATAGGGTCATTTTAAGATTTTATTGTTGTCACCTATATTTTCAACTTTATTGTGTTAATGTGTTAATTAGAAAGAGAAAAAGATATTTAGTGTATGAACAAAATACACAGAAAAAGAAAATAAGTAGAATAATACTTTTAATTAATTTCTTAATATATGTGAAAAACTCTAAAATAATACTTAAAAATTACTAAACAATAATCGTTACCATAAATATGTACAAAAAAGAAAGAAATTGCAATCAATTTCTAGTTCAAATAAAAGAAAATTATTTGGTATATCGGCGAGAATATATGAATTATATTTCTTCAATTTTTATGATGAATCTTTCATCCAGTATACCACTTTGGTTGTTATAAATTATAAGCACATTATAAGCAGTGACCATTATTGCAACAATTTCTTAATCTAGTTTAGCACTGTGAACATTTACACTGTTCTACCAACATAATATTTTAGATTTGGATAGAGTCTGCTACCAAAAGACACTGTGGTAAGAAAGTGTATAGTTAAAAGCATTTCATGTCTATGTCAGAAAAAAGAAACACCTCATGTATTAAGTTATCTCACTAACCTAAAATGGCTCAATACAAAGGTCTTTTTTTACCATTCAAATTTTGAAATGTGAGAAAAGAAAAAGGAATTTATCATTACCTTTTCAACATCGGTTGTTTTATGCATCTATATCTATGATTACCCATTTCTAGTCGATAGGTCTGTATTATAAAAACAGAGCATTTAAATACAAAACAGAAAAAAACAGAGCAGAAAAAAAAAACAGCCATGGGAGCGTCTGTTTATCGATTGTTCCTACTTTTTTTCTTGTCTTTACATGTTCTTCATCAAACAAGTAAGTTTCTTTACAAATCTCATATTCTTTTTATACACACAAAACTCTTCTAAACCGGTTTCTTGAACATGTTCCAAAACAGAGTCTCAACCGTTCCTCGGAATAAACTACGGCCAAACTGCCGACAACCTTCCTCCACCGTCAGCGACAGCAAAGCTTCTTCAATCCACAACTATCCGAAAAGTCCGTCTCTACGGATCCGACCCGGCTATAATCAAAGCCCTAGCAAACACAGGGATCGAGATCGCCATCGGTACAGGGGAAGTACCCGGTTTAGCATCCGACCCGAGTTTCGCTCGTAGCTGGGTCGAAGCCAACGTCCTCCCTTATTACCCTGCGAGCAAGATCACTCTCATCGACGTGGGGAACGAGGCGACAACCTTTGCCGACATCAGTTTCATGTCGCAGCTCTTGCCGGCTATGAAAAATGTCCAAAGTGCCCTCGAGGCGGCTTCTCTCGGCGGGAAAATAAAGGTCTCGACGGTGCACACAATGTCGGTTCTTGGCGAGTCTAACCCTCCTTCGGCTTGTGTGTTTAAACCGGACCATGCTGATATATTGAAGGGTTTGCTAGAGTTTAATAGGGCGACCGGGTCGCCTTTTGCGGTTAACCCGTACCCGTATTTCGCTTACCAGAGCGACCCGAGACCCGAGACATTGGCCTTTTGCTTGTTTCAGCCTAATCCTGGCCGTGTCGACCCTAACAGCAAGATCAAGTATATGAATATGTTCGATGCTCAGGTTTTACTCCACCTCTTTACTTCTTTTTTTTGCCTTATTATAAGTTTTTGATATTTAGGTTTATGAACCGGTCTTTGTTGGCAATGAAGCGGAAATTTAGTGGATAAAAAATCATGATTTTGTTTATATTCACAAAAGGAATTATTTCATAATTTTTAAAAATATTTTAGTTGAATTTTCTATGGTTAAATAAGTTCGGCAAAATTAGTTTCCTAAAATAAATGAAAAGTGAAAATTGTGCATTTCGAAGAAAAGTATGAAAAGGTATAAACTAAAAATAAGAACTAAAAATCTTGCTTCTTTTTGCCTTATTTTAAGTTTTGGCTATTTAGGTTTATGACTCATAGATTTAGTGGATAAAAAGTCATGATTTTGTTTACATTCACAAAATTAATTATTTCATAGTTTTGAAAAAAAAAATATTTTAGTTGAGGTTTTGAGTTTAGAGAAAATAATATATTTCTCTGCGAGAACTTTGAAATTCTCATCACATTGTCTCACAAACTTAGTTTCGTAAAATTAACGAGTTAAAGAATTTGGCTAATTTAGTTTCGTGAAATTAACGAAAAGTGAGAATTGTGCATTTGGACAAAAAGTACATGTCAAATTAAGGAAAAGAAAGAAAATTGGTTTCAAATTTTGCAAATATGGTTAGGGAAAGAAAATGAATTGAAAAATGTGATATGTAACATATTGAAAAATGTGATATGTAACATATAAAAGAAGTATGTGCGATACTGAGTTTAGTTTTGTGAAGGTTGATGCGGTGTATTCAGCTCTGAGCTCCTTTGGGTACAAGGACGTAGAGATAGTGGTGGCTGAGACTGGGTGGCCATACAAGGGAGACCCGGACGAGGTTGGCACGAACATTGAGAACGCTAAAGCTTACAATAAAAATCTTATCGCACATTTGGAATCAGGGGCAGGGACACCGTTAATGCCAGGGAAAGTCATCGAGACATACTTGTTCGCATTGTACGATGAGAATCTCAAGCCCGGGAAAGGGTCTGAACGAGCCTTCGGTTTGTTCAAACCTGATCTAACCATGACTTACGATATCGGTCTCACCAAAACTACCAACCAAGTAAGTTTTCATAACACAATGTAATTATGTAAATGATGTGAGTTATACCGTAACCGGTTGGAGTGTCCAATTTGGATTTAAACAATTCAAACCAAAATCATTTAAAAAAGAAAACATTACAAAATAGAATCGAAAAGAAAGGAAAAGCGATTCTGTGATACTTTTCTTGTACCAGATAACCTGTAATTTAAACTGAACATATAATAAACCGATTAAAACTATTTTCCTGAAAAATCTTTCAAGTATTTTATGAAACATGTAAAAAAAAAGAGGCTTAATTAAAATTGTATCAAGCCAAATGAAATAGTATCCAGTTTCTATTGGATTTTCTGTTTCATCTATATAAATAGAACAAATTGAAAAGAGAACAAACTGAAAAATGAATATAAAATAAACCGATAAGTCAAATTTTTTTTTATTTTAAAAACCTTTCAAGTTTTCTAGGAATATTTTTTTTTTAAAAACAGAGATTTAACTAAAATTGTATCAAAGCAAATGGAATAGTATTGAGTTTCTATTGGATTTTCTGTTTCATAAAAAAAAAATGAAAAGAGAACAAATTGAAAAACAGTTATATGTATATGGTTTATATATGGTGCTAATCTAAGGTGGGGCAAGTCGAATAAAGACACTATGATAACTTTATATTTTGATAATTAACTAAACTATGTATTGTTTTTGCTACATCTCTCAGACTTCTCTGGCTCCGCAGTCGCCAACGCAGCGTCTCCCACCAGCCGCGGCCCCCACGAGTCAAACCTTACCTGGTCCACCGCAGATGATCCTCCCTTCACCTACTTCTCCCTCCGACAAAAATTCTGGACAAACCGATGTTCATAATTCTACTCCTCGCTCTGCTTCTCTAGCTCACTTATGTTCTTCTCTTTCTATTTCGACGATGATGTTCTTTGGCTCAGTTCTGTATGCATTGATCATATAAATATTATTGAGTCTTTTCATCCATTTTCAAGAGTTGAAGTGTGAAATATATAATATATGTCTTTGACTAATTTAAACTGAAGTGGTCTATTAAGAATATATCTATTAATATATAAAAGTTGAAGCTATAGTACTTTAAAGGTGTCCATATAAGATTTTAATTTAAACTTAAAAATAGTATCATTCCACATCAACAATTAAATTAAAGAAATTTTATAAATTTTCTAATTGTATTGTTAAGAGAAAAGTCCATAAGATAAGAAAAATATCTATAAATTTATATTAAACAAAAATTTAACTTAATATTTGATTAAGAAATTTTATAATTTAAATTATAAGATGAGGAAATTATCTATAAATTTGTATTGACTAAAAAATAAACTTAATATTAAGTAAGAAACTTATTAATTTAAACTAATTATCTCATTTGTATAATTAGCTCTATATAATCTACAATTGTGACAAAAGAAGTTAGAAAAAATTTAATAGAAACTACATATAATAATATTAGAAACAAATAAACATATCTACAAATTTATATTAATAAAATTTTTACTTAATATTATATTACCAAAATTTCATAATCCAAGATAATTGTCTCAATTACATAATTCACCATATATAACTTAGAATAAGTATTATTGACCAAAAAATATGGATCAAATCTAATATTAGAAAAAATTCTGTATAGGTTTATTTCTTAGTTAGATAATGGTTTTAGTGACATCTTATACTAATAATATTGACATTATATACCTTTTAAACTAACTAATTTAGCCATTTAATTATTATATTAATAAATTGTCATTATATACTTTTAAAATTTTCTAAATTAACTTATAAATAACCAACTAAATATCCAAATTATCATCTTAAGTTAATTGTATTTTTATATTTTGTTTTAGTTAAAAAAGTTTTTAAATCCTGAGGAACTATTATAAAAATGAAAGATTATAATGAAATATTATAAAAATAAAAACAATCATTAATCGATATGGAATTATAGTTGTGAAAAGAAAATTTATATCTCGGATATTATTTTTTTATATATTTTTAGAGCTTTAATTGATTTTTTTTGTTTTTATAATTTAAATCTAAATATCATATATTTTTAAGTTTTAGTATTTGAATATAATGGATATGAGATTATGTTATATATATATATATATATATATATAAATATATATATTTATTTATATTTGACCTTATAATTTTAATTGCTTTTATATTATTTAATAAATTGTAATATGATAGATTATGCAGTAATGTAATTAATCGTGAAACTAATAAAAATTTTGTTCATTCACTTCACTTGCTTTTCAAATGCTTGATTTAGTTATAACTATCATTTCTTTCATTTAATATTCAATTAAATGTAATAATTTAATACAAAATTATTTAGCTTTTCTGATAATCTTTAATAATTTTCGATTTATTAAAAAAAAACAAAACAAAACCTATTGATAACTTATATAACAAGTTATAAGACAAGTATAATGACGAATCTAATGACTAGTTGAGTAAGCTATTAATGATTATTTTTACATTAGAATTAGAGTCACTTAACCAATAAAAAGAACATAGTAGGTTTATGGTATTTATTAAGAGATTTGATGAATTTAAAAAAGTAAAATAATAAGAATTCCTTTAGAGCTTCAGAAAAAAAAATGATGTGATATAGAAACTTAGTGGACCATGTTTTAGTGTGTGTTTGCATTTATTATAATTGTTAGATAATGTACTAGTAAATAATAATTATCATTAACTTCATAAAATTTAAAGTTTGTCGACATGATTGAATATATTATAGAAATTGAAAATCTTCTGTAAAGTTAATATTCCACAGTAAAATTTACATATCATTTTTTTAAACATCGTAAATTCTAAAAATCTAAAATCTAAAATTGTGTTATTCTATTTAAAATTATGTTGGTTTTGTAAGAATATTTTACTTTCTTATTAAAGGTTTTTGAGGCTATAAATTAGTTAAACATTGAGAATTATATAGATTTTGATATGAGTATAAAACTATATTTCTATTCGTAGTTTTTGAAAAAAAAAAAATAATTAACTAGGCTTCAAATAAGAAAAAGAAAACTTTTGTTTTTTAAATGGCAGTTGTGTATTTCTACATAGTTTTGAGAGGTTAAAATGGTTGACTCGAGTCTAATATCTAGGTATTTACAAGATGTGCACTGGATGTTAGAAAAAAAATTGGGGCAGCAGTGTGGGTTGTGAGAGGCGAGAAGGGAGTGGTTAGGTGTCATAGCATAAGATCTTTCTTCAATGCTTTAAAGCTCTATTATGGGCTATATAAATAGCATGGTATCATTTTTTCTTTTGATGATGCAATGTTGTTTCGTTTGGTGATAAGACCAAGAGCATAGCCATCCTTATAAATGAAAATAGTTTTATGTTGAAACTTAAATCTGTTCATATATAATCATACACAACAATATTGTTATTATTATTAATTATTGAATTTTCAACTATAATTCTTTGAAATTCGCCACAGTTTATAAAAAAAAAACTGATTATCATTTTTCTAGTTTATAAAATATATTTTGTTTTTCTTTATAATTTTTTTTTCATTCTTTATCGACAAAAAAACATGAATATAATGTTTCTTTTATTTATTTAGAAAAATAAAATTATTACAGTCAATCAAATTTTATGATCTTGTAAATTATGAAAAAACTAAGTTCTTTATATAGACAACATAAATAGTAGGGGTAGTTGCAATTTTTACTTCAAAGAAGAAGTCAAATGCAAAACTACACCCCTCTTTTCATCTCTCCTCTTTTGTTATTTTTTTCTAACTTTAACCTAAAAAACCAAACTATTTACAAAATTGTCATTTCCTGTTTTAAAGTTTTATTATATTCGGATTACACAAATACTAAACCATCCTCAGTCAAAACACTTATTTACAAAAATGCCATCTTCTCCAATTTTCTCAACCACCATTAACAACCAAAACTAAGATCATCAATGCTTCTACACACTGTTTATAGATCACTAAATACTCAACACTTCACTCAAAACTTCATTTCCTTCCATTTCCTTTCCATTTTCATCAAAAAAAAAATTTATAATTTTCGATTTCTAAATTTGTAGATTTGGATCTTGGCCGTTTCCAGCTAAGACTGCCACCCAAAACTACTGGTTTACGTTGGTATTAGGCAAACTCGAAGATCTGGGCGTGAACGAAGCTTAAGTCGTGCTTAAACCCCATCAAAGTAATTTTTTCTTCATTTTCCAAAAGTTGCAGCTTTTTCGTGAGTTCAGACTGCTAGAGAAGTCTGGCATCGAGGAGACTTCTATGGAAGTCTCATAGTCAACACAGGGGTTAGTTTTGCAATTGACCAAATTTTGGGTTTCGTGCCACAGACCTCATGTAGTATGCGACATATCATTTGATGGGAAAAAAAAATTTCTCTCAGTCTTCGAGAAAAAAGGTCATATTTGCAATTTACCAAAGTCAAAATATTTATAGCAGACTTCCGACGTCACACAGACTTCCCGGTTAGTCTGGAGTTGTTGACTTTTCTAGAGCAGACTTCTTGAGAAAGTTAGTTTTGCAATTGAGTAAATTTTCCAAACAGTTGCACGAAAGTACAATTACACGCAGACATCAAAGGAAGTCTGAGAATTTTTAGCAGACTTCTTTTGAAGTCTGAAAATCTAGGGAGACTTACAGAGAAGTCTCGGTAAAGTTTAACATTTTTGGGGGAATTTTTGGTCAACTCTTATTCAGACGCTAGACGCAGACTTCAGCACCAGACTTTCAGAGAAGTCTACTATAAAAATGTTGACTTTGGTCAATTGTAAAACTAACCTTCGCAGACTTCTTCTGAATTCTGAAATAGTCGGCGCCGTTTTTTTCTAGATTGTATTTTTTTGTCGTTTAGCTACAGACTGACAGAGACGTCTGCATAACTTTTCACACTATCATAGAAGTCTATTCCAAAAAATGTGACTTTTAGTCAATTGCAAAAGTGACCTCTTTTACTCTTAGACTACTAGAGAAGTCTGCTCCAAAAGTCAAACTTTTACGCAATTGCAAAAGTGACCCTCCACAAACTTTCCTGGCAGTCTGTAGCACGTGCCCAGTTCGAGAAGTCTGCATTTCAGACTGCCGAAGAAGTTTACTCTGGAAAATCAGAGTAGACTTCTCTGGATGTCTAAAAATTTATGTTTTCTTAAAAATGCGTTTAAAGCATATTTATGAAGTATTTTTTTTTTTCCATTAATCACGTTATTTGGTTATTGTGTTTGCTTTTGAACAAGTTTGACATGTTTATATCTTATATATATGACATAGTCAATTTTCTTGGCTAATTAGGCATTTAGCTCATTTTCGTAGACTACCAAAGAAGTCTATTCTGAAAAATTATAGTAGACTTATTTGACAGTCTGAAAGTTTATGTTTTCTTATAAATGTGTTTAAAGCATATTTATAAAGTATTTTTTTCCATTAATCACGTCTTTTGGTTATTGGATTCGTTTCTGAATAAGTTTGACATGTTTATATCTTATAATTATGACATAATCAAATTTCTTGGCTAATTATGCATTTTTCTCATTTCCACATACTTCTAAAGAAGTCTATTCTGAAAATAATAATAGACTTCTTTGAATGTCTGAAAATTTATGTTTTATTAAAAATGCGTTTAAAGCATATTTATGAAATATCTTTTTGATTATTTTCAGTAATCACGTCTTTTGGTTATTGTATTCGATTTTGAATAAGTTTGACATGTTTTTATCTTGTAATTATGACGTAATTAAATTTCTTGGCAAATTAAGCAATTAGCTCATTTCTGCAGACTTCTCTGGCAGTCTGCAACACGTGCCCAGACTTCTTTTCGTCTCGTTGATATGTAATTCTTACCTAAAGTTAGTACTTATTTTCATATGTGAGTTATTGTTTTACTTTGGTATGAATTTGACATACATATATGTTAGACTTATGATTTTTGTACATCTTAAGTTACCAATTAAGTTCACCCAGTTTAATGAGTTATTGTGAATCATTAAGATCCTCGTTTGGTNAAAAAAACAGAGTAAAATTGGATCTTTTAGCAAAACCAACGTTTATCTCCACAAACTGATTCTTGAGATCTCCATTTGTAGTGACTGGAACACCAA